>JAOSYY010000009.1:5253118-5271563 GCA_025727935.1 Hebomoia glaucippe | reverse complement strand
ACTTTTTATTAAATTTATTCAGTTTTTAATTAAGTTAATTTTATAGAGATCGAGTGAGGGATCGTGATCAGGGCTATTTGAGTGATCATCAATCAAGGTTAGTTTTTTGACACATTGAACATTTTATGAGTAATTTCTCTGTTAAGATAATAATTGTAAACTTTTCATATTTCTTCTTATAAATTCATATGTATAAGATCAATAGACTCATGTCTATTGTAATTATGTTTATATCTGAACTCTTAATATGCTAAGATATATCGTTAATCACTACAAATGATAACTAAACCATGCCCATTCTATTAAATTGTATGATCTTATACAGCCTACTTACCAAAGTGGTTTTACTAGATTAAGTAAAAACGAGTAAGGGTCCGGTTAGTTATAAAAACCAATAGGCTAAAAATGTGAAAATAAAAAAATCTAGGTTAAGGAAGCATGTCATTTCAGGTTTACAGGTATTGAGATGTTTTGCAAATTATTAGATTTCTTTAGCACAAACCTAAATGGCTCTTTAACATTTTTACAGTGTTATATAAATATGTTTATACATGAGGGCCTTTTTTTGTTTTGTTGAAATTTTCTATATAAAAACCTACCTGAAAGTCTAGCTTTCTATACGGCGTCATATTTTATATAAAAAAAATTAAATGTGCCTTTCGGCTTTAACTCAGTATTAAATATAAATTCTTGCTGAAAAATACATGAAAACCTTATATAACCAACATAAACATATAGATCCATTTAATCGCTTAGTGGTCAAATCCTCTACTTCCATACATTAATAGAAATGGTGGTTATAGACCCAGATTGAAGATATTCTAATGCTTATTACTTATAGTATTCATATATCATGAATCTAAAAATAACAAACATACTATAAATACATAGCCATTTTTTCAAATCTTAGTAACAGGAATTCAATAGAAAAACTTCACTTTCATCTTCTGTTATATCCTTGTTAGTAATTACAAGTACACAAAAAAAAAAACACCGCTATCTGACAAAGTACAAAATAATAATTGATGTCACACATTTTTTATTTGTCCGATTTAATGCGACATAATTTTTATTTCTGAAATGGGAATAAGTAATGGTTACTCCAGAAAGAGCTTTTAAATGACATCCTATTGAATTTAAGCTTTAAGGACTCGAACTTTTTATGTCGTTACCCGCATCAATTCTCAGAGGATTGTCCTCTTGAGAATTCGGCTCTAGATTGGTTTTTAAATTATTTTATCCGAATACATTCTTACTTCGCATATTTTTTGATGAATTGAGAATAAAATATGTAACCGTCGTACATAATTTATTACTTTGTCGGCACTTTACAGTAATATAATTAATTAGAAATATTTCCCTAATATTATTATTACGGATATACATACCTATGTCCATAATTGCAATAAATAAAATTTTATACAATAAAATTATTTACGCAATAATAATTTAATATTTAATTAATCGTAGTTTTCAAAATTGAACTTATCAAACTGACAAATAATACAAACAAAATTTATATTGTTTTCTAAAACTATTTCTAACGAATTTCGGCTTTAATTAGACGTCGAACGAAAGCCATTTCGAAAAGCCGTTTAATCCTCTTGTATTAGAAAAGGATCAGCATACAATTTGGAATTCTATTAGAGTGAAGGAATACGTGCGCTACACTTTGTAGGACAGTTTCCGGTAGGGTTGTCGATTCGCTTTTCGCGATTTATACTTGCTTTTGTTTCCTACGTTAAAGCGAATTCAACTTCAATACCATTAATGTATATACCTATATCCAAGAAAGCAAAGAAACAATAGGAGTACAGTTTTCACTATCTTATGTTACCTACATTTTATTTCATTTATAAACTAAGTAGTCAACTAGTCTAGTGCGGAGAACACTTTAACCATCGTGTATTTTATGTATACAAGTTTGAATTATTAATTAACATCTTAACTTCCTAAAGTATTTATATGTATTTGAAGTTTAAGTTAAATTATATTATGCTCTAGTTAATCTTTAAAACGTAATATTCAAAAATTATAAATAAGAGTATAATTTCTTTTTATGACGAACAATGGTGGAGTTTCGTTCGGGAAACAGAAAACCACCTACAGAAGTATAATACTATGCCTCCAATTAATGAATTAAGTATTATTCGTCGGCTGACATAGTTTAAGTTTTACTTAAGTTACCTTTTTGTAATCGAATTGTTTGCAGTAATTATAATATGATAATGTGCGACAATGTACTGAAATATTAGTATTTATGTACATATTAGCTTTTCTTCTAATATTAAATATTTTTCTACTATTTCACCAATTGCTATCAATATAATATATTTTGTAAAGATAAACAGGCCATTTAGAAATTTTATTTACGATACAAGTACACTCTCAAAATAAAGGATTTTACTTCGTTATAGCTTAGCTTAAATTAAATTTTGTCGTGTTTAAATCTAGTAAATGTCACCCAGAGGTCGTTTTCGTCTCGATAGAGCATCTTGGAAATAGCGACTCATAATAGTGTTGCTATTAAAGTTGTGATATTCGTGCTATGTCACTAGGGAAATGCAGAAATACGGGATATTTCTTGATATATTTCATATTTAAATATACTTCATATTACCTTCGATCAAGAACGTTAGTGTATTAACATCTATAAATAGTTCATCTTCTACATCTATTATATATTAACAATTTGAAGTGTCCGATTGTAATATCAGTAATCGTAATATGTACAGTACATATAACAGAAGTAAGAGAAGCAGAACTTATAAAAGTATCGTTTGTCCATCCGTGTGTTTGCTCCGGCTAATCTTAGATCATATTGAAAAGATTTTGAAAGAATTTTCACAGACAGATAGCTGATATTATTACATCTAATATAGATTATGGCAAAACATAATAAAATTCTGGCTTCAATATTATAGGTGTCTAAAAGTCAAGAACTGTGTGTTTATTATTTCTTCTGAGGCAGCATACGCCTGATATCAGATACTTTTGTATATTTTTTGTGACCGTTATGTGACTCAACATTGTATCGATCGACATAATCCTATTAGCACGGGAGCTTCCAACGTTGAAAAAAACGCATTTGAATATGGCTTCCTTTTTGTTATATTTTCTCTATTTCAATGAACATGCTCGTCGTTTGGCTATTGAGTCGTTTTTAATTGTAATTAAAATATTACAAAAATAGCAAAACTAGACACGTACAATATGCGCACTAATAAAATACTTAAATAATAATTATTTAGATCTTATATAGTCAGATTTATTATTAGCAAACACATTTTCGAAGCTAATAATACGTTTTGTATAAGTAAAACCTTCATTGTAGCGCTAAGTATAAAAAAAAGTTATGAGCACCTCAATGAACTAGTCATGTTGATTTCTATGCCTATGATTATTTTTTTTCAGGTAAATTAATTTGTTAAATTGTCCCTAACTTAATTCTACCGTCGCAGTTTTATTAACTTCTTAATCGACCTCTAGACCTCTAAGTGCATGTAGTGAGTCACTAAGATGTTGATATATTTTTAACTATATATACATTTCAATTTCAATATTTATCTGTTATAATAGTAGTGTATACTCTATGTTTTGTTCATCTAAATTCCGATCGTTCTCGCAGAATCTCGCTCGCTATCCAATATCCACTTAAACAATGTAACAAGAAATGTTCATCTTGTGAATATGGAATAATTACTTTGAAATAGCGCATTCTCATACGTAGCGTAGGTACAAATTGCACGGCAACGAAACGTTTTAAACGTGA
The DNA here is from genome assembly GCA_025727935.1 of Hebomoia glaucippe. Lineage (NCBI taxonomy): Eukaryota > Metazoa > Arthropoda > Insecta > Lepidoptera > Pieridae > Hebomoia > Hebomoia glaucippe. The sequence continues at coordinate 5,267,791 of JAOSYY010000009.1, read as the reverse complement.
AGTTACATTGAAGGCCATATTTGTGGAGTAGCAATGCAATATATGTATGTAATATGTAGGTAGTTCAGAGGTATACTGGACTCGAGTGTGCAATCGTATACGGTCGAGTACTTTTCCACGTCCATACTTGGAAGTTACGCTTTTTATTCCGAACAGAGAAACCCCATGGATATTTTTTTTAATATCAACATTTTTTTGAAAACTTTAACTGAACATGGTAATATAAAATGTTTTTATCGTCAATTTGATCGTTTGGCAGACGCTTTTGCATGAAAAATTAATGCGAAAGGTAATAACAAAAAATATTCCTACACCTCTGATAATTTTTTTCAGCGCGATTTATAAATAACGCAAAATAGACTGTTCGAATGCATTACGGTATCTTCTTTAGAAAATTGTAAATTTTCCAACTTTGTTAACTAAGAAGCTTATATGAAAGAGACACGACAAGCCACTTTGATACTTAAGTATTACTACAATGAACTACTAAGTAATATAAGATTTTAGTTTTATCTATAATCCAAGTTTTAAAAACTATCGAACGATAATAACTTTAATAATAGTTGAGTGGTGAAATCTTTGTCAGTTGTAGACAATGTGACTTCAATAATTGATTTCACACAGTTTCGTGAGTGCGTCGAGATGTGCATCGTGCATTGGTGAATCAGCACGTTCGGCCTGGTACCGACATTCGGATGGCTGGCGAGGGGCGCAGCCACAAGGTCCTCGTCGATCCCCATGGGACTCTCTCCCGAGCCTCCGTCACGAAGGAAGTCTAAACGACTCCGGATATAGAAGCAATCGGGCTGATAGCTTCGAACAACGGTAAGCGTGCAATATGTAATAAAATTTCATTTCAACTTCGTTACGTTGCAAATGTTTATTAGTTGGAGATTGTGCCCTAGATTTGAGAACTAAACTTATCAGGTTTACATTCTCCTGACACTAAAAAGCGTTTTATATATAACTGATTCAATTTAAATAATGTTTCCCATCAAGCATTAGATATGATTATAATTTAGGATTATTTGAAACATCTTTCGGGGTTTGATGCATTAAATATTGAAATTTAAATTATATCTTTAATTCACATTCAATAGTCTTTGTCTCAAATTTATAAATATAATAAATTAGTAGGAACCACATGTCTATTTAATCAATAGACTATTCAAAAAGAGCTAAAGTACGCAAAAACGTGATTTTCACTTTTCATTCCAACATTTGCCAACCTAAAAATAATATGATAGACAAGAAGTTAAGAAAATAAATTTGAAAGAAAGCAAAGCTACAAACAAAAACTTTAAACAAAAAAACATCCACTCTACTCTTTCGAATATTCCAAGCAATAAGCATTCAAGAAAATGTTATAAAGTTAACTAACAATCTATTACATTTCGCTGTTCTTTGTACGTAGGGGAACATAAAATCGCAAGCAATTTATTTTGCAAAGACATCTGTCACATACGAATTGATGTATTTTTTGCTTATAAGAAAAATATGTAAATCACCCGGCCGCCTCATTTCAGTTACAGATCGCTTCAATGTACATTAAATATGCACGAGCCATTTACTCTACAATCTATCACGAGAATTTTGCTACATATGTGTACGCAGACGTAGAATTTAAAATTCAAATTGCTTTAATTCGTATAACGGATCAAGAACCAAACTAGTTACAGCTTAGAACCTCATTCAGTTAGCCGACTTAGTGTCTGTAGTCGTACAATTCACTAACTTTTTTAACTTATTACAGTTGGACAGAATTCGTTATATATAAATAATAAAGACTATTTTTTTATTTAATATACATTATTCAGAAGTCAATTTATTTACTAAAATACAGATATCAGTAATATTGAAAATATTCTCAAATATCTGTTGGTTGTAGTTTCAATCTCTTTTGCAAACGAGTTGTGTATTATAATAGTAAATACGCAAGCAATGCATGCAAATCTCCGCGATCACTTCTTTCTGCATAACAGCTGACAACTGAAGCAGAAATTTGAACTAAGGAAAATCTATTTCTGTTCACAAGTTATATCGTTGTGACTACATAATGTATTTTCGTATTGAACTTAACAAAATAATATTACAAATTATTTTTAATTATAAGTATATAAGTTAATATATATAATACTAGCCGACCCCCACAACTTCATCCGCTTCATGAAAAATAATTTTGCTAAACATTGTAGAGGTTGTAGATAATCATAACCGTGAAATATATATAGCAGGTTTTCTACTGATCGAACAAATAGTTTCTGACTTTAGCGATGTCATAAATACAGACATAACCTTTGATACAATATATGGGATTATAAGATTTACATGTGTGATATGGCAACTGTTTAGACTGTCGTAGTAATACGTAGCTTTCGCCGGTCGTTTTTCCGAACCGTTACGATATGGTGGCTTTCAAGAAGAAAATTTCTTTTTGAAAGGCCGGCAACATGTATGCGAGACGAAGATGTCCATGGGCGACGGTAATCACTTGCCGTGTGCTCGTTCCCCCAAACCCTATACAAAAGATATAAAAAAGATGGTAAAAATTGAAACATATGTAGCTACAATTAATTATAATTAGACAATTTCTCAATCCTTCTTGAGTGATTGTCAGCTTAACCTTTATCAAAATACTATATTGCCTTTTGTTTGCAGATGAAAGGTTAGATTTGTCAAAATCTGTAGCAGTTCGTTATATATGACATACTATTTGCTTTCGCTCTTAACAAGCCTTCGTTTACTATAAACTAAAAGCAAATATTTGTTCGATACCTCACTATTAATTTCGAAAAATATTTTAACTAAAAGCTTTACGAAGTATTTAAAAAGACACAAATATATCACATTATTCACAAAGCATTTTTATGAATATTAAAATGTTAGAGTAGTTTAAAATTATATAGACTGAGACAAATATTTGATAACGTAACTGAAATTGTAATCAGTTTTTATTACCTCATAGTTTAAGAGACAAAATGATTAATTAGAATTGACAATTCGTTAAACTGCATGCAAAATAAAAATATACCATATTTAAGGGTAGAGTGGATTTTGTGTTGTACATACTAAGGATGTTAATCAAATATATTTTGTCTTAGTGGCATGTTTGACCGTCAAGACAGTGTCCGTTCTGAGTACACGAGCGATCGGGAATCTTCGCGCTACGGCATCGTGCAGCAAGCCTCTATTGACAGCACAGATTCAAGAATATGTTACTTGACATCGAGTGAGGTGAGTATTACAAAAGAGAATTGGATAGTTGAAAAAATTAAGATCTGTTTAAATGCCTATTTCTTTTTATTTATAAAATAAACATCACCATAGATCAAGACTACGAAAATTAACATACACAAAAATTATTATTGAAAATGTTCCAAAAATAACAGACTCATTAAAACATCTTTCTTATTTATTTTTTTTTGTAAATATCAAACTTATAGAGAAAGTAAGTTGAACTTTTACCATTATATATGATTTGTAAGTCACAAATGCCGCAATTTTCAAGGTCCAATACTAAAATTTCTATGTTATTTAGATCGAGATTACAAATATTTTAAATAACGTAGATTAATTTTTATTACTTGTTCTATAGCAAATGGAATTTTCATGTTTTTGTCCGAGTGTCCATAAAGGAGTATACTTCATCGCACTTCATCTATATACCTTTTAACCACTTTTTAACATGTTCGGTTAAAATGAAATAAAAAAAGCAGCAATCAAAAATTATACACCCATAAATACTACGAAAAAATAAATCAATCCCTAAAATAGCTAGATTAAGCTTACATTAACATTTCAAACATTAATGTACTTTTATAAGCAGCCAGAAATAGATCTTCGTATGTTTGTACATTGAATTCTCTTACAATATATTCAATAAGCTCCTAAAATGAATGAAACTATGTTGCCCATAATAATAAGTCTCATATATTATAGTTACTTTCTTATTACCCCTCATTCTTTATTGCACGATAAAAAGACCTGTATAATACCAAAATAAAGCTTAAGAAACTTATGTGCAAATATCTAAAAGCGTAATCTATTTTATGATATTTTTATCGTAGTCATATAGTGAATGCACGAGTAGTTTTTCTAACAACCTCAAGGTTAATGTTTTAAGACAAAGCCGAAACCTTTTTATGTACTTTACTTTCTCAAGTTTCACTTTTAGACCGAGGTATAACGTATTCTATGTTTCCGCTCAAGTCTCGTATATATTTTATCGTTTCTTTTATCTAGGACAAACTTAACGCATCAGAACTTTATAAGAAATAGTAAATTATATATTACATCACATCGATAATACATCGTTTATGTTAGAAAGAAATTCTGACGCAATGGCAGAATTCATTTCTCCTGCTGCATTTAATTTAAACAATTCTTTACCTCTTTACATTTATCCAAACTAATTAACATCTCTTAACAACACTACTATTTATTGTGAATATCAAGCTTGTAACAAAAAAGGTATCGTTACTACCTCTCCAGGTTCTATACTTAAACGTACTATATTAAGCTATACAACATAATTGGAGCAGTGTTTTATATAGAACTTGCAACCTGATATAGTCTAGGTGCGGAGAATCTGGGTAAGGTCGTGCGGGCTCGGAGCGGTTCGCTAGGGCCTGCGCAGTGAGCAACGCGCGTCACTGCGCTGAAACTCACCAATCGTACTCAGAACGTGGCATTAAAAATATTATGTGAGGTTATGTTCCTTCGATTATTTTGTATTATAAAAAACAAACAAACTGTGGATTCCGGGCTTAACAGCAAATTTAATAAGAACCGTGTCGAATGTTGCGAAAGAGGACTTTAAATCGAAAGTTAAGACGTTTTGTTTGTGTAAATACAAAGCTTTTACTATCAAGTGTACGAACAAAGAAGGCACACAGTCGATACTTTTCGACTCGTTAATAAATATTCATATATGTCATGGTTGTTATATATTCAAATTATAAAGTGTTTTAACTGTTGAATCTATGTGTTGTTATAAAATTTAATTCAGACTGTGTTAAGTCAATTGTAGAGGCCTACGTAGGCTGGTTAATCGTAGAGTGTTCTATTTCTGATAATAGTTATTAGTAAGGTAGAGTTCCTGCTTATATATTGCTTAATCCACCTGTGATACTAAACTTACTCTTAATAAGCGTCTACTTTGTTAAATACCTTCTTTCATCTTCAACTGCTAGAACTCATTTCTTGTTGTTAAATGAACTGAAATGGAATTGAATTTCAAATAGTTTATTTAATATATAGCCGTTGTAGTTTCGTGAAAATAATATAATAATTAATTAGATATGTCCAATACGACAATACAAGAAGCGTCGTAGACGTTATAATGTTGTTATATTAACTGGATGGGGGCCATCAAATCGAAGAGCACTGTTTTTATACAGGTAGGTTTAATATTTCAGTGTTTACTTAAAGACGTCTATGCCATCGCATACACAGTTCTGTGTTTTTTGATATAAATTTTAAAGGAAGGGAAAGATTTGAATTCAAACTATTTTATATTCGTTGTTATTCTATTTATTTATAGAGTTTTTGTCAAATTAGTCATTTTTTTCAATCTATCTATTCATACGAACTAAACGAAATAATATTTTAAATCATGAACTATTTATCCCATTTTGTTTATAAAGTTAGAGGTAATTATTATTTTAAATAATTGATTGATCAATTTTCATACCTTAATTTTTACGTTTTCACTCCCGCGCATCACATCTTATAAACGATTTTAATATACAATATATTTATATTGTATCCATATTTGGTAATATGTTTTTATGCATATACCAATTCAAATGCTTGTTATACAGCATATCTTCTGGTATTGATGTTATTACTACACTCTTTAGTGTAGACTACGTAAATTTTGTTTAAAAATAAACCGTTTCATTAACTGCCAAAGTATAGTAATAAAATTGTTTTAAGCGCTAACGACCATGTCACAGACAAAAGCGTTAAGCTTAATTGGCTCCAAAACAAAAGTTTCATGGAATGGCAACTCGTTAATCAGAAGAAAAGATAAAATTAACTTCATTTAATTTAAAACAGCTTTATTTTCAATGAATTTTATCTACCGTGATTAAATATAGTATTTCGATGATAGGCGATAACTCTGTATAATACATTATTCTTTAAGACACTGACTTATTTAAGTTTCGAGAAGCCCTCAATTACGTATTTCTCTACTTATCAACAGATTCCATAATGTTCTTATATCTAAATATTGTTTTAAGTACGTAGTCCTGAATCTAAAAATAAATTAGGCTAGTTGTATTAATACGATAAACTTTGAACTTCCTATATGTGTAACAAAATTCATTAAATTATCTATATAAAGACGGAAATGTAAAAATCACTTTGTTCGAAACCCCATTTGTGCAAACCTAATGGATTCTAGAGGGCCAATATTTATTTTGAACCACGACCGCAACCCCGACTGCCTTACAGGCACTGTAAATCGTGTCAGGGTCGGCTCCTATTGATCTCACTTCTTTTACTCTAACACTCGAGTCGACTTCCTGTACATGTAGTTATGTAGTTAAAAGTACACTACTATTGGCAGTTAATTAGCTGCAAATAAATTTATATTATCAGTTTTTCAAATTGTAATAGATATATCTTACGTTATCCTGAACAATATTGACCATAATTTCGAAACAAAAATAACTAATACCCATGTGTTTAGAATATTTTTTATTTATATATATATATCTATAATAATGATTGCGGATTAGTTTATGCTATTTTTTGTTAGGAGTTATGTAGTTCTTTAATATTAAACTTCATAATAACGGAGAGAAATAGAAATAATGTTCTATAATAAGATATAATAATTTTCGAGAAAAAGGGTATGAAAATGAATAAACTGAACGGAAAAGCTATGAAGATATATGCTAGTCATTTTTCACAGCGAAAACACACGCTGTTGTGAATAATATTTTACTTAATTTTTTATGTCGATCACAATGTCATATAGGTATTCCAGATTTTAGGGTTTGTTGTTTTTCGTAGAGGGCTACAGTTCAGCTTATCAAAACTGAATTATAATACAAAAATATATTAAAGTTTACTTTTTTAATATGAATTATTAATTTGTTAATACTGAGAGCTACATAAGTATACATATATATATATACATAAGTAAAAGAAATTAGTAAAAAAGTTAAGCAAGCTCCGACGACAAACATTCACACAGCTGAACTCATGAATTATATCTAAGCACAAATTCAATTACTTCAGCTTTTAAATTAAAAAAATACTCTTCGTTTATGATCTAATAATTTATGTATATAATAATGTATCATATACAGAAACACAGAGATTTTAAACATGTATATTAAAATTTAACGGCACATTGAATTATAATTAATTATAACGTTATGATACAAGTTTTAGCTATTAAAATGAATACTAATAAGATTTTTTTTATTTCAGGTAAGCAAGTACATAGTACTATAATTAAGACAAATTTTTAAGGTAAGTAAACATTGTTTATGATTATTTATAAGTAATGGGTACTCTCCTCGTGACGCACAAATATCAGCTCCGTTTTAGCTTTAGGAAAAGCTTTTAAAAGGCGTTGTTTATTTTCAACTGTTATTAGTGGGCTTGGGAGGTTTCTATTTTCTTTTCTTCAAAGAAAATAAATGTTTTTGTGTAATCAAACTTTCTCAGATTCTAATTGTATGAGTATACTTCAACTGAGTGAATTCGTCAAGACTGAAGCTTAATGTTTACATAAACAAGTTGTATATAGTGTAAAGTTTTCTTTGGATTATATAGGAAGTTTAACAAAATACATAAATATATTTTATATAATAGATATTTATAGTAGCTGTTGTTTTTTGCTATCACGATTTCTCTCAATACAACAATATTTGTAAATAATTATTGGCATGCAGCGCATCCATAAATGATTTATAAAAAATGTTGTATACCATTGAGTAAGCATTATTCGTGTATATTTAAATAATCAGATACATGACATTTCAATAAAAAGCCGACTCAAAAGTCGCGTAACCCCTTAAAAACACTGATACCGCAGACAGACACACACAGGGACACAGGTGAAATATAAAACGCCCTCCTTGTTGCAAATTTCAAAAGTCTTTATTTTTTTACCCTGTTATGTACAGAAACTAAAGGCCATCCAACTTTTTGAATATATATCACGAATCGTAGAGACTACTATAAAATCGGTGCATATTTAATAAAAAAATATATTTTTTATACTCTATAAGTAATACGACAGTCTATATTAAATCTGGTAATGATACAGTATTCAAGTAATTAACGTATGTGCTTAAAAATTAATTATAAAATAAAGTGAACAAATCTAAAAACACTATTATAATACCCATAAGCACAAGTAATCGTAACAAAGTTAGTTTTAAAGGATTTATTGTATTGTTCTATTTTTTTGTATTAATATTACCATTTACTCTAGCTGTAACCTCTTTTTTGTTCGCGGTCGGAAATAAACTCCCTATTGTTGGTACGTATAATAGCTGCCGAGCCTTATACATTTTTTTGTTAAAACAAACCACCTACTTTTTCAGAAGAAAAGAATGTGTCGGGTTAGCAAAGTACCCACGTCTAGTTTCGAAACTAAAACGCTGATCCAACGACATTAAAAAAAGTCCACAGTACGATACTTTCGGCGTTTCTATATTCTACATATAGTATTTGTTGCTTTAAAAGAAAATTCAAAATTTGCAGCTCTTATTTCGCACGCTATTCTAGCTACATTTTTAACTTTGTCACGTAGCACAGTTTTCAATGCCTTTTAACGTAGATTGCAGTTGAATTTTGTCGATCGTGATGTTATTACTCTGAATGAAGCTGACAGCCAGCGGCGGCAATGCCGGTGACATTCTCACAGATGTTGACGCCGCATTGGTCGTTCTCGATTTTTGCAGCTGCAGGAAGGAATGCTGTTAGAGTGAGACTTTCAATGCTTCACGCCTGCGCCTAGCTGCTAGAGCTATAATATCTTCATATATAAAGACCATTGTTTCCTTTGCACTATCAATTATTATCTGTGTTAAGCTTGAAACATAAATTCAAATAAATTGTGTAACTCTTAATAGTCCGCAGCCATCTTGTATAAACTAGATTTGCTTAAATTATTAGCTAGTAGTTTTTCTAATTAATTTATGACCCTTGTGCAAGAAGTTACCTAAGTCCATCTAAATAACTTAATTTTTCTCTCGATTTTATACATATATTTGTTAAAACGATTTAGTTTAACAAATTTCGCATACCACAATTTATATTGCTAATGAGTATTTGTTTGTAAAGATATATTTATTTTTACATTTTCGTCTACAATTACAACGTAATTTATGATCTGTAATATATTTTAGATATATAAAATACGAATGACCCGTTTCTTACGTAGATATATAACATTACTATAACAAACTGTTAAATCAAAAAGTCTCTAGACAGCCTCTAGGCAAAAGTCGTGGAATAATATCTACGTAGATTGAACGTGAAGCAAAATACCTCATCGCTTATATAAAAAAAAGCTGTTAAAGTCTGTATCTTAAAGATTTGTACAAACCTTTGTCAGGTACTAAAAGCAGTGACAAACGACATTACAACGATTTCCAAAATTTCTTCCGTTTATCAGTTGTTTAAGTAGACTAATAAAACTTAGACCAGTAGAAGTTACCATTACCATGCTACACACTACGCAGGAAATTTTATACCATTACGTTGCGGAAACATTTATAATATCCATGCATCCATATTTTTTCATATACCAATGTACAACTTTAATATGTGCAATATTTTAAAAAGGTAAATAAAATCAATAACTATAACGCGTCTATCATTAAATTTTGCTAACTTAATAAAGAACATTGACCCGGCGTCCACTTACAAAATCTAAACATATATTTTTCTAACAGGTATTTCCTCTTAAACGCGGCCCGCAAGGAATATTTTGCGCGTGAGAAAACTCACTTAAGGATCGTGACGGTTGTGCGATAACGCCTTACCCTGTACCATAATTAAATTACACTTTTTCATCTTAAAAAGTAAAGTAATTAGTTTTAGACTTGTTTTTACAATTATCCTAATTGTTGTAATGATTCTAAATTCTAAAACTTCTTAGTTAATTTAAAAATGCACGCGTAATATAGGATATGACGATTAAATATATTTTAAGATAAATCACAGTATATATTTCATTATACAATACAGAAGTTTCGCAATATAAAGAAGATATAGAAGTTACGTTTTTCTATAGGCAGCAACCGACTTTCTTATAATATATGTTTATTGTATGAGAAAAGAATTATTCGCAGTTGTCGAGGGGACTAAGATAATTATTGCCCATTTGTTAACCTCAGTCACATCGCCAAAAGCTCTTTGATTTGATGTTCATACTTAGTTTCATTCGTCTTCCTTAATAAGAGCTTTTTTTTCAATAATGTGAATGTATAATATATTGTCCATTGAATGTAATTATCTGTGTAAGCTCACGAGAACTTACCTTTTTGCCTTTATAGCCGTCAAATCAATCATAAAACAATCATTGGATCAAACTGTGAGATTCGGTCATGTCATAGAGTGTTAGGCGGATAATACGGGGCACAGAGGCGCCACGGTGCCGCCCGCCCTCTGGCGCGCCTGCTCCGAAACGAACCGAGAGCTTACGATCGTTTCGGGCCGATTCGTAACGATGTTTGACGAACGCAAGCCTCTGCGACGCGTGCTGGATCCAGTCGCAGTGAGAACCGCCTGGGCGTTGGAGTGATTCTATGTGACCAGTGCTCGGTTATGTAACTCAATAAAGTTATTTATTTATCAACTAAAAAAATTACACCCGATCGCGGCATAAACTTTTTAACTTTAATCATTATTATAGATTCAATGGATTGAGGCGTGTACATGTGTTATAGTGATGTGTACCTACGCCTTTCCTCCCGGTAACAGAACGTCATCCAGGTTTATCGTTTTATCAAAAAAATCTGTTAATAGAGCATAGATTTTCCGTGCAACAAAATGACAAGAGATATACCGAATTATTAATATGACTACATGTTTAACAATTGATAATAGGATGTTATTAAGAGATGCAGTCAAATTTTAGAGCTTTTAGTATTGTATTTTTATTACAACTGTGGTATTTGAACGAAGCTTCTAATTTTCTTGTTTGGTTTCGCTATTTTCCTTTGAAAAACAAATAGAAGAAAATCTATAGTTATTTGGCGCAATGCAGGATGCTAGTGTTAAAAATACTCTAATATTTGCTTAATAAAAATGGTAGACCCTTAAGTATGCAATTTATGTAATCAATTTGCTTTGAATACATATCGTAAATCCAATTATTCTTGTTGCGAAATTCTAAAAATATCTCAAACATCAGAGTAATTTTCTAATAATTTCTAAAGTTAATTAATGTTAGTTAAGCCACGTACGTACGAAATTCTATCAAAATGCATTTTATGTTATTTTAGCAACGGGTCTAAATTACTTAAAAAGTACTCAATTTCAATTTGTATCACCATTTTACGGACTTAGTCAATATTTCCTTTCTGAGGTATATATTATAATATGATTATAAGAATTGAGAACAAAAATTAAACGAATTTATTTACAAAACATTCAGCTAACAAATATACGGATGAAATATAGTAAATTGTAGGGTTAAAATAAAATGTTTTTGTATTTTGTTACAGTTACAATAGCTAATGTTTAAATTTCCATTTTAATCCTCGTATCTGTAAGTACAGTCATGAAGCGGGCCTAAAATAATTTTAAAACGCCCTATTGCTGATATTGTCCTCGTAATATTTGCTACTGTTAAACTATTCGACTAAAGCTTTCCATTTTAATTACAAATTACATTTCATTCGAAGGTAAACAATTTCGTTTATAATTTTAAGTTTGTAAATTAATTGGAATAATGATGCCATTCTAGCAACTCCGCAATGGTACCTATTTGTTTAAAAAATAATGCATATTTTCAGAGTAATTTTACGATAGTCTAAATGAGATATGTCTCTATCATGATGAACTAGCACATACTTCCCTGGGGTGAGGTAGGCTGTTAGCCAAATTAAAGCCTAAAAATTCACGCCGTTTAATAATTTAGCAGACAATGATTAATGATATAACTCATATCACCCAACCATATTTTGTATATTTTAATAGGAACCGTTGGTTTGGTATTTTGTTATTGATTTCATATGCGGTCTAATGTTTAGGATTATTAATGGTAATTCATTTTTCTTTATATAACTCCTTCGCGTGATCGCCCAAATTGTATCGCCTTTACTTTTTATTAGTTTCATATCAAAGTAGTACATTCTCAAAGAAGCATAGAAACCAAGGTTACATCTGTCACGAAACAGACTTTTGTATATGAGCTGTCTTAAGCAAACTATTATAATAGATACAGAAATGAATTGTTTCAAGTTTTGCAAAATAAAGTCTTTTTAAAAATTGTTTTGTTAAGTTTTTATATCAATTACTAGATTCAGCGGCTTTGCTCGAGATTATTTCGATTTTTTCACAATGGTTATTGAACTTTTAATAAGGACCCTATTTTTTTTAAATATAATATAACCTATGTTCACCGGAGATAGTGTAGCTTCCCAATAGCGAAAGAATTTTTCAAATCGGTCAAGTGCTTTCGGAACCCATTCAATTCAAACAAACAAACAGAAAAACAATCAAACCTTTCCTCTTTATAATGTTAGTGTAGAATAATGATTATTATAAGAATGTTAACGGGTTATTTAATTGTGACAATTAAGAAAATTTGAAACGAGTACTGATGTTTCTATGATCGGTATTGACATTATTTTTATGTTATTTATTATGTAGTCATATTAATAACTCGCATTTATCAAAACTATTTTGTTGATGTGATTTAGTGCTACAAAAAATTTATGTGTATTTGTGTTTAAGTTAAAAATGACTTAGCAAGTACTATTATCAATTCTCCAATATAATGTCTTTTATATTACGGAGACTTTAAAGAATTGAGGAAGATGAGAAAATGAAGATCGTCTGAAAGTAGTAATGAGGTGACGTTCGCGACCCGGCCGCTGACGCCGCACCTCGCTGATGATGGTGGAAACGCACCGCGCGCCGCCGCCTCGGTGTGTGCGGGCGCCGGAGCACCGTAGCAAGCCTACATCCGCCTCTGCGCCGGCTTCTCTATCTGGTAGTGGCACTGTGATGCACCTGCGAAGACGCCGTCACAAGACTGTACATTTCGGAGAAAACCTTCTCATGCAAGTTTGCGCCGATCGCACGCACTTGGCAGCGCTTGGAGCAAGAATACCAGATATATCGTTTTGCCACAAAGCACATACCGGTGTCGGTAAAGGAGATGCACGCTTTTGTTGTGTAGCACACCATTGCTGCTTAGCCTCCGGTGCACTTGTAGCATTGACGTCCAACGGTCGTCCTAAACCACGCCGGGATCGCAGTGGAGACTCGCACTCGAGTGGCGGAGAAACTGGCGATAAGGGAGAGGGTGGTTACGATTCAACGAATAAAGAAGCCAAACGAAAAGTTAAGCATCATCATCACCACCATCACCATCATCATCATAAAGTACACACTTGCCCATACCACGATACCGCACCGCCACCCGAAGACGAACCCGACGAAAAAATAATAGAACCTCAGAAAACTATATCCCCATACCTGTACATTCCTAGCAAATTAGAGCCGAATGTTCAACAATTATTTAGTTTCATTGAAAGCGTATTGAGCGCATGGGCTGCTGAGGAAGGACTTACCAGTACCGGAGAATACTCAGAGCCGGATGAAAGAATAGTTCGTCGAAGGAAACTCAATAAATACAAAAAACGGACGGATATACTGAATATTCGTCGTATCGTATATGAAGTTTCTATATTGCAAGGTGCTAAGTTGCTCGGCAACGTCCGATTTCGCCATTATCACTGGAAGGGTACTGCACAAACTTGCAACGAAAGTTTTTTAAAAAAGGTAAGCTGGATGAGAGTGTTTAATGAATAAACATTTATAAGGGAAACCCTAAGTAATATGTTATTTGCTTGAAATACTGCATTTTCTCTAAAGGTACATATTTATCTAGAAAAGATAATATTATAAATCTATAAAAAAAATTACATGAATTTTGATTAACAATATTTATCAAATATAGTTTTTCGTTATATAAATGTTGTATTACAACATCTCTTTATCAAATTAAACTTCATTTTAATCTCTACCTTTATTATACTCATTATATATACTTTTACAGGAAATGAAAATTTGGCTTTCGGAAATAATAACTTGATAATTCTTCACTATACAGTCTGGGTATTGGTATTGTGACATTTTAGTCGACTTTCTTTTTGTTATTTTTCTTCCGTTAGTCTCGTCTTCCTCTTTGATTGCCCCCTCGTCTTGTATAATTGTCTTAAAACAAAATCTACCAATTAAGGTTAATTTCATACAATCTCATTACAGTTTAGACATTCACAAACTAAAGTTTTGTAAGGACCGATTATGTTAAATTTTAACTAATTACATTAAATCGACTACTTAAAATAGAATAAGCGATCAAGTCAGTATCTTGGTATTTACGTCTATCTAATATATAAAATTCTCGTGTCACGGTGTTCGAACTTGAACTCCTCCAAAACGGCTCGACCGAACCTTATGAAA
>JAOSYY010000009.1:5207070-5248625 GCA_025727935.1 Hebomoia glaucippe | reverse complement strand
TGTAATTTTCTTTGAGGTGTGTCGACGTCAACAGTAATAAAATTCTCGGAGTTCCTTTGACAGATTTTTATGTTTTTTATATACGTTACAGTAGTCATGTATATCCTTATTTTTAAAGTTAACTGTAAAAGTGCCCACAGACAGTTCTGAGAATGAACAAATTTAATTAGATCTTAAAAAAGTGTTTAAATAATTAATCCTAATTAACGTTAATGTTGTTTAAACATTTACAAATTTGCAAGCAAGCATTTGTTGTCAGGATTAACGTAGAACCCGTTAAGAATTAAGCAAACTCTGTGCCTCAGTGAACCGTTACGTTCAATTTTCGTATTTTCTTAGCTCTGAATTTACAGACTCATATAGGTAGATACAACAATGTAATTGTTGAGAGTCGGATAGATTTAAGAAATGTTTTTAACGATAATCCTATGCCACTTTTCTGTATGCGTATTACGGAGATACAATTGTCAAAATATTATGCAGAAATATAAGTGATTTATGTTTTATTAATATAGATATCGGATGATGATCGCATGTCGTTGACGACGGCTGTGTCTGATGAAGAAGACCCTGGTGAGAGCGCTATGAATTCACCATACAAAGGCAAGCAGACCGGAGCAGCAGCGGCCTCTTTCAATTGTACAGGTGCTGTTAGAAAAGCTGGGTAAGTAGTGTCTTATTTAAACTTTTGAATTTCAGATTTATTTAAATAAAATACGATAACGGAGCAAGGAAGAACGTCCCTTGCTAAGGTCTTAAGGTTGGCAACACGTCTCTTAGATCTCCTAGTCTTGGAGGTGTCCATGGGTGGCAGGCATCACTTACCCGAACTGAAGTGTGTACCCGTTTGCCTTCCTCTAGTATAAAGAACATAACCGTTATTCCTAGACTGGAATCAATTTGCAAGTTGTAGCTTTAACAAGTCTTAAAACTATATTAAAACTTTGTAATCTCATAGCGTATGATGCTTACCGATATAAAACATTTTATTACAAGTTGTAAATCATACCTGCTATCGGTCTGTCCTATTTAGATATTTTTCGTATGTCAATATTATCCTTCTTACCGCGAAAACGTGTATAAAAGCCTCTAATATATTGCGATAGAAGGGACAAAAGTACAAAAGAAAGTGATGTCGTAAAGAGTTGACGAGTTTCTTAAGCCTACAGGATCCTTTATATTTCTTGAGGCTACAATTCCTGTTCCATGAATCCCAAATGACCGGAGGGAAATCTTAGCCGTGACCCATTCAACGGGAGTATAAACGTTGAACCTAAAGATGAAGACAGGATATATAATGATTTTTTATAATTTCCGTCGTTCTTTCGATATTTTGAGCTCGGCTTTCATTTCTTGAGATTTTTAATAAATTTACAGAAAAAGGTTCCTTACGGGGTTGTATTACTTCATCTCAATAACTTTATAAACTTGTTGATAATAATAAATGTGTTGTATGTTCCGGGTTCTTACTTTCTTTTTACTAAAAAAGGAGTATTTCTATAAAATTATTTTTGGGATAATTTTGATGACATACTTATGTCCTTTCCGACTAAACTGTTTATTATAATTTTGTTCCCCGCTACAAAAACTTATAGCTTTCAAACAAAAAGTTTGTCTTTTGAAATATTTAAATGATATATAATAATTAGCATCGATGTATATATATATAATTATTTAATGTTCCGATATCTATGGAAATATCTACTTTAGTATTTGTAGTAAATGATCCATCATATAACATTTCATTACAGAACATTGTGTAATTTTAGTACAAATTGTTTGATTGCATTAAAGTACGTTATCGTTGAAATTAAATTTTATTAGTAACCCATGCGTACTAATTATATCGTTTCCCCGCTACCGACTAATTTAATATCAGTAATAAATTGTTATTTGCATAAAAATACAAGATAATTTTCCAACTGATCCATTTTAGACAAGATGTGTTGATTAATATTAATCAAATTCTAAATTCATTCTGGTCTACAGATTTTTGAGCGTCAAAAAGTGGTTACTACGAAAGAAACATCAAATCGAACTGGCCAGGAAACGTGGATGGAAAGGATATTGGGTGTGCCTTAAAGGCACAACATTATTGTTTTACCCATGTGACTCTCGCGAAGGAAGATCGGTAGAAGCAGCTCCCAAACACCTCATTATTGTTGACGGAGCTATTATGCAACCCATACCTGAACATCCAAAACGTGATTATATATTCTGTTTGAGCACTGCATTTGGTGACGCATATCTATTTCAAGCTCCATGTCAGGTACGATTCGACTTAATAGAATATTCTCTAGATAAAGGGTAAACAATGTTTTAAATTTAATTGTATTTTCCTAGGTGGAGCTTGAAAACTGGGTGAATAGCATACATAGTGCATGCGCTGCGGCGTTCGCCCGTCACCGCGGCAAGACCGGAACTCTCCATCTACTTCAAGAGGAAATTTACCGTCTCGAAAAAGCCATAGAATCGGTGTGTACTTTACATTTCTGACCTGAATGTGTGTAGCATTTTGAGCGACCTGAAAATAACCCGTTTTGTATAGGCGACGCCTTGAATAATTAACGAAATAATTGTACATGAGCCGGTTGCAGTTCACTGTTGCTCGACGAAATAGTGTTTAACACAATGCAGATACAGTTATTATGCGACCTTAAATGCACACAGCTTCGGCCTGAACTAACAGAAGTATTGTTTGACTGACATTAATCTCTAACTACTTTCACAAACTATTGTCGATAGCTGACATTAATCTTTAAGACTTCGCAATAAGGCCCGTTTTTGAAATAAACCTGTGGTTATAGTACAAGTTTTTAGCTTTTGAAGTGTGTTCTACTTTGCAAGGCTTAGGCCTATCCAAACAAATTCTGTTAATCTATAAAGGTTTATTAAGACCTATTTTATCGTGGGTACAATTTTACTAGGACACGGACGTTAAAATGTTTTTTACATAACGGTTTGCTTTTTCCGCCCTATTTAATAATATTATAAATGTGTTCGAAATGAAAACAGGTGCAACCTTTATAACTTTAGCTAATAATGGAAAGATATTCGTGGTATGTGGTAATGTTGTGCGGTTTGCAATGTTCCATGTGGGAATTGCGCCAATTTGTAACCCGCACCCGCCCACCGTTGTTATAAGCCTTTTGCGGCCTATGCTGATCGTTGCCAACATAATATTATTTGCCTAAAATTCAAATATTGCACGTCCTACATATTTTACTATATTTTTCAAACAAAGAAAATTTTCAATGATCAAACAAACTTTTCTTACAATTAATATTCTTTAAAGTGATGTAAATCTTCACAAAGAATGTAAGATTGCTAAGATCGCACATTTTTACTGTTTGTGATCACGTGCAGGTGACTCGTTCCATTAATATTCATAGCACGGACAACTTTGTGCCCTAGTAAACTTTAGGGTTCGCTTCTATACTTCAGATTATCATATTATTTATATTATAATGTATTTCATACCCCCCTACTAATTTCAGCTTTCAGTTTATTTACATAATTATAAATAATAAATAATTCATAAGTTTTCTATTGTTCAATGCATTATGATTAAAAAGGAAGCAATTTTGGGCATGTCAATTCAGCGTAAATCAATATTTTAGCCATACAATCGTGGCTACTTTTATTGTAACATCAACCACAGGAAGCCTAGAAACGGAGAGGTTTACCATAAGTTACTTATACGCACATTCGTACAGTATACGTGCAATTTATGAGTTGAGAAGTGCTCTATATAATACTTTCCTCGTAGCTACTTACAGGACAAATTGAAATATTTATCATAGTCAATAAAATTTCCATATCAGAAATAAAACTATTTCCGTTTCATTTCCGCTATTTTACGGAGTATTGAATATGTAATTTATGTGTATCTGTATATATATTTCCTTAGGATCATAAATTGAAACACATGGCAGACCTACAACAGTCGGTAGTATCTGACCCGGAAACGAGAGCTCAGTTGGCAGTGCAAATGTTACAATGGGAGGAGAATCTTGAACGACTGCATTGCGAACAATTCCGGCTGCGTTGTTATATGGCTAGTTTGCAAAGCGGCGAACTACCGAACCCGAAGGTAAATTTTTATGCATAGTTACTTTTTAATTAATCCATACTCACTCTCAATAACTTTGAAATAAGCTTGAGAATACTGTAGCTGAGAATTTTGGGAATCAAATTTTTACTAGGGTTTTCATAAGGGCTTATAGACGTGAAAAAGCCTTTTAATAAACTTTGAAGATGCTTTAAGTTCGTTAGGTAAAGTAGTTGCAAAGATAAAGCTGACACTCAATATCTATTTGAAATCTGATATAAAGTTCTCGAATCTCTTGTTAAACATTTAAAATTGTCGTCTATTGTAATTTATTTAGGTTATAGAACGAAATTAACGACTACGTTCTAATAATTCAATATTTACGGTGCATCCAATTTGCCTTTCATTAGTCGTAATAACAATAAATTATTGGTGCGTCATGACTCTGCTGTACTCGGTTTAATGAGTATATCGATTTATTCTTTAAAGTAATGAAAGGAATATATTGTGTGTTGGCAAAATATTTGTTTTTTCATACGGAAGATTTTAATGGTCACTGCAAAATAGACTTATACGTCGAAGTTCACAGATTTGATGATGATACTTTGGCTTCAGTGAGCAAATCGATAAATCCGGGAGTGTCCAATGGATGTGTTACGCTGACCCATGTCATTCGAAAAATAATTGAATTGAAAGGAAAAAATATCTGTTTTATTTTTCAAATAAAGGATAAAATAAGATATATCCTTTAATAGACATAGTAAAATAAGAAATAATCAGTTAAAGGATCTTCATTTTCTGCGATATTGGTGGTGCGTAAATATACGTCGCCTAAATAGTCAACAACCAAGTCGGGTTTGAGTTGAAGCCGGGGAGGTTTTAATAAAGGATCCAGTTACGAATAAAGTGAAATTGTTGCAGTCTTTACTGACACACGTTTCCCGCGGCACTAAAAGCACTTTGAACAAGTTGGGCGTGTTCACTGTGTCTTCGTTTCATGCGTTCATTTGCGCTCGTTCGCCGTCTCTGCTAAACAATTTGCTAGCGGGCAGGGGTGCCACTAAACGGCGAGCCCCTAATTTATCAAGATCTAACTCAGGATCTAGTCGACGATCTATGCAGGTAAGCTAATATCCTTTAGAGATACTTATTTTGGTTTTAAATTATGGTAGGAAATTGTTATTTAACATCTAGATCATTTATATATCACACTATTCTATAAAAATAACAAAACGGGGTCAAATAAAACGTGCTTGAGTTTAAGCAATTTTTTTTTAATTTTAAAGTATTTATTTAGAGATACGTCAAGAGGATAAAGTAATGTAGAGTAAAAATTAATTTAGCAATACTTGATATACAGAGTAAATGGAAATGGGCTTAGTTGTAAATTTAATTCCTTTTATACTACGACCGCAACATTCCATAAATATTATATTGATTGGTTCGTGTAAAAAGCAGTATTGTCCATTATCCAGAAAAATTGGATTATAAGGGGAAACATCGCCTATCGGTCCATTAATCCCTTGGATTAAATAACGATTTAAACGTTTCCCAATTTGAGCTCACGTTTCCGTTTCGATACATTATTCTATTTGAAAATGGCATCATTTTATTTAACGAGCTGATACTAAACTTATTACTGGGCAACTTATACTTTATTTGAAACACGAGTATTCAACGAAGCGTGAAAAGCACTCAAAGTTAACCAGAAGTACTAAAGTAGCGTTGTTACACTTGTTACTTGTCCTCGATATTGGAGCAACTCCTAATATGGTTCCGTCACGAAACGCGATGATTAGTTTGATAACGACAACGAACGAACTAAAATATATTTGATCACTGAGTTGCATTAAAAAACTAGTTTTAAACCAAGTTAACGATTAATATATGACAGAAATAGATACAATATGATGACACGGAATTGGGTATGTAAAAAAACAATTTTAGGAGTTCTAAAACTATAAAAATATCGACCTGTATATATATATATATATACTTTAATGTGTATATATTATAATAAGTTGGTATTTTAATGTCTTAAAGATAATACTACTAAAGGCACAACAGACAGTAGCGTAGGCGGGGCTAAGGATAAGGATGTTTATTATAAAACCTTTGAAATAGCTGTCATTCTTTCCCTGCCATGAATATATATATTTTTCATTACATTATAAATATAAAAATATATTTAAATTATTATCGTAGAAATAACACAATAACAGATTGAACAAACGCAATAAATAATAATAAAAGCACATAAACAATATAATAATGAACAATGATGAACAAAATAGATGTCGCGTGAAGAAGGTGAAGCCGCAGTTCGCGTCTCCCTTCCCGAAGGTACCACGGCCACAGTGGGTGTCCGCGAAGGCATGTCAGTAGAGGAGTTCTTAGCATCTGCATGTGCTCGACGATCCCTCAACTCCTTAGAACATTTCGTAAGAGTCAAGAAACGACGGGATATGGAGGATCACAACTATTTTGTGCCACATCGATCTGACCTAATCGAGACTTACGTGAGTTACAAATATCAATTGCTCCGTTAATAATCCCACCAAAGTTATTCGTATGAATTAAGCCCACAATCTTAGATACATTAATATCTATATAATGTTAATTCAAACTATTTTGTATTACAAAAGTGTTTGGGCTTATTATGTAGAGTATCGTTTTATTATGATAGGACGAGACTTTCAAAGTCAAGACAAAGATGCAGTGACATATTTGTTTAAAATGTCTCCGTTGTTTTAAAAGACAGGGTCTGTAATTAAGTTAATGATACTCTTTTGTACACAATGAAACCCCGACGGGGTGATTTATTTTATAAAGCGAAGTGAAAAGAATAACTTCATTATTTTTAAAAGTGTGGTCCCGCATTACTTCGTAATAATTTAAATAAACGAGAACTTGTTGTAATTAAACAAACCTAGTAAGAAAGGAATTATTTTAATAATTCCAGTTAAAAGAAATCTTTTGTTTTGATAAAAGAATCGAATAAAGTTATTAAAACATATTAATGTAGTAGTTATTCAGAATATCCAGTGATAAAAATAAACTAGCAAAACTTAAAGCCTTATTCAGGCTAAGTAAGGTCTGACAGCGCATATTTTAATTCTCATTTTCACTTTTGCAAGCTGGATAGAGATTATTAGTCTGAATGGTACAAATCCAAAGGCAGGCATCATTAAATAAGAACTCAAATTCGGTCAATCAATCCTTAAAATTTCTCAAAATTGACGCAAAATAGACGAATACAATTGGATTAATTAATGAAATAAAATATTATATAGTTGCATACACATGAAGTGGTGGAAGTTTGCGCCAAGATTCTATACCAAGTAGAACTGCAACGCACAACTTTGGAACAAATGTGGGGCTTCAGCGTAGAGGCCGAGCTCATTGAGAACGCAGAGAGACAAGACGAGCTTTGTTGTTACGTCAGTCGCGTTGAAGACAAGAGCGTCGCCATGCAAAATGGTAATTATACTTTGTACTCATTACTTTATGTCTTTGATGTTCTTTATTTTAACGTTTACTTTTAGGGTTGGGTTTTTTGCAGCACATTTTACAGATTTTGAGATTTATTAATGTGATGATTAAGATGTTTGTTTGGGGACAGTTGCTATTATGACCTTTTCCTTCCTAAAAGCAGTACAGACATTTAACTAATTCATTTAAAGTAATTTTATCGACTATAGAATCTAATAAAAACGCTACGAATTTCAATCACGAAATTAATCAGATTTTACGTATAGCTTATTAATGAATTCGAAATTCAATATTTCCTCCCGGCCAAATTGTTGGGTTTTACGCTTCGCTAGTGCAAATGTACTCGTAGTTATGTATATGGAACGTATTTACGGCCCGCGGTAAACCACGAAACATCCAATATCAATATTCTGAATAGATTCACAATTCGTCGCGGTCTATTGTTTTCAGGTACAAAAACATTTGTATGAAGATTTAAATTTTGTATAACAGGTATAATTAAAGGTGACGAGATAATGGTGATCAACGGAGCGATCGTTTCTGACCTAGATATGATGTACTTGGAAAGCGTTTTGCAAGAGGAACTCTCCCTAGTCATGATGATGAGGTACGCTGGCTTGTTTTCACATTACCATACTAATGCTACTATGATCGAGTTAATTGCTGTTCATTAATCAGCGAGCTTCACGAAACGCATTCGTTAGCATCGATTCGCATAAAAAATTAAATTCTCAGTCATTTCATTCATAATTCACGCTCGAACAAAGTTCATTTCATACAAGACAATCATCGCTTTTTATGAGGGCTAAATGAAATTTTTGGCAGGTGCTTTTTAATTTATCTATAGTCTTCTGGCAAACATTGTGACAGATATTAATTTAACACTATTATATTATTGGAATGGCGAGTAGCTTTGTACCTTTTTAGCTTAAGGTTACTTATGCACAACCATTTGATAATCCTCATAATTGTTTAGTTTCCATTCAGGGACAATCTCATAGGTTTCTAACAAAGAGTATTGTGATTTTAATTAAACATTTTTTTTACTCAATGTTTTTACTCATTTTTTTTTTTTTGGGGCACTTATAACGTCCTGACAATACTTAATGCCGTATGCACGTATGATTAGCACAGTGCTAATTATAGTCTTTAGTATAATTTATTATTATATTGTTTTTTGATCATTGGCATCTAATGAATTAATTAAAATTCCTCTTTCGATTAGTTATAAGAACTGCCTTTAGAGCGTTTGTATTGACACGCTATTTAGTGACTCGTCACAAACATTGCTAGTAGAACAGACTGTAGTAGAAACAGGAAAACGGGCGCTCGATACCTAATGAAACGGAAGTTAAAGTGCGGGCCTCTGCCGGGGCACAGCGAAGCCTTCAGCTGAGCATTTCCCGCCCTCGCACACCTGACCTTTCCACCGCTACCAGTTTACTGAAGCGCTCGATGCGACCTACATACCCCTATAATAATAGTCCCCTCGTGTGTCACACGGCCCTTAGGGTTGAAACCCGACATGTGAGCACATTTTCTTCATAAAACTTTTCACAAGTGCTTGATAAACATAATTCCATTCGCAAAAACAAAGCGACATAATGCACAGTATTGCTTAAAATATTAAAGTACGTATTGTATCTCTAAAGAGTATGAGATACTCTGCATACATATGTTGTTTCTGTATTGGTCAACCCTATAATAATTCTCGCCCTGAGCTCCCACGTCACTCGGACTATTGTGAGTCCGCAATTGAGCCTCTCAGCGTTGTCGCGTCGCAGTGTTTTAAACTCACCATAAAATAATATTCACAATCGACTCTAGCGGGATGTTATTGTTGTGAGAGCTTTGTTTTCATAGAGTACGAGGTGTCCACTGTTACATTTCTGTTATTAATCGCAGTAAGTTTTTTTACAATTGTTTAGACTCCTATCGTAATATTTTTGTTATATTTTGTTCGTTCACATTTCGTCGTGAATTGTGAACAAACCTTTCTCATCTTTATTGTTTTCGAGCACGATATGAATATAAAATGTTACTGTCAATTTCAGTTGCCACACCTTTTATCCAAAGTAATTTTCAGCGTCAGAAAAGCCGACATTTGTTCAAAACACGTATACATAGTCACATGTTTCATCCCACACAGTCGCTGAGGTATTGTTGTGGAAACAATATGTTTTACGATTCATGTTTGGTCATCAACACGTATTACATTGCAATTTTTGAATTTAAATAGAGCTTTAGCAACTAAAAATATTAGACATTTCAAAACATAGAGGTAGAAATTTTCAGACAAAGACATGTAAATGTAACAATATATTTTTAGCTTGCGTATTGTTATTCCAAAGCTAAGCAAAATATATCCAAAAATACATTTGTACAAAATTATATTTTTGGATATATTTTTATTTATAAGTTGTTATTTTTAAAAGTATTGTAATATAATATCCAGATCATTTTAAAATCAAAATTTAGAATTGAGCAGTACAGTATAATTTCAATTTGGTTAAAACTGAACTAGGCTTTGTAACTTAATAATCTTTTTAAGTTTAAAATGATACCATTGTTATTGTTTGTAATAAATCATTATTCGAATACTTTTATAAAGAAATAAATAGTTAGCATTTATTGCGTGTACAGGTCATCTCGTACGGAGCCACCAGAACTAAGCGGTGCGATGCGCGCGGCCACTGACGATATAATCGATTCGCTGGTCTGTCCGCCGCCGCCCACCGACCCACCCGTCATCTCGGATGACATGATATCGGGACTCATCGTGCCCGCTCCCGCATGGAGTAAGTACACACATATGACACGACAACAATGCAATAACAGAAAATCACAAACGCTATCGTCTATCGACACGACGTCCAATTCATACGCTTGATAAATTTCGTCCAATCAAAATTGTTCTACCAATGCAACAAAATAGTCACAGAACTTTTGCTGTAGGATATAAATCGAATTGAAATCACGAATAACAATTTACTTAAATAAAGGACGAGAGCTTATTGTAAAATACATTAACCGAATTTAAACTAATTGATAATCAAGTACATAATTTAAGATCTTCTAAGTTTTAAGTAGTGTGAACGTTATTTCTATTTCAAATCATTACATAATAAGCTTAAATTAACATACAATGTTTTAATTTGACACTATTTCGAATCGGATCATTTTCACTTATAAATATTAATTTTCTATACTTCAATATAATGTTATTGCACTGGAAAATTGAAATGATACATATTAGAAATATAATATATTGTTTAGTAAATTATAATTAATATTATATCTCGCAAACAGTATGACCTATTATGTAGCCAACACTGTCAGTAACAAGTATGAGGTAAACACGCTATGCATGTACACCTGAAATACTCGACATCCATGCAAGCACTTAATCCCACGACCTAACGAGGCATCATGCTTTTAGAATTCAATTAAAACATAACGATTGTTCTACGTAACACGAGTATATGCACGAAATATTGGGAAACTTCCATACCAGATGTTTGGAAAATCATTATAATGCCATTACCGAAACAGCTTTGAAAAGTATAATACGGCTATATCTACATAATGACATAATTACCAGTCCATTATTATTTGTAATCCATATTATAATTTGTTTATTGAACATCAATGTGATAAATTATTCCATGCAGTTAGAAAATATTTTGAAGTTAACGCGTATAGTGATATTATATTTATAATAATTATAGATAGAGTCTATATATGTACTTTCATATGAAACGTTAAATATTATCGACTAATTTTAATTATAAAATTGCAAATGGTAACAAAAGTGTAGCGGTTAATTATAATAAGTTTAAATTTCTTCGAATATCAGAAACAGTGAGAGATTCTATAAATTCTCCAAGCGCTAACAATGCAAAATCAATAATGTTTTTATTACGATATTGGTGCTTAACAAGCAACACTTAAACCTGCTATCTGTATACTACTTGGCATCGTTTCCAATCGATGACGAGATTCAATATCGTGGCCGTCAGCCAATGAAATCCTATTCCCTTGTTTCCGTTTGCTACACAAATCTAATTTTTCGTGCAATTATTTTTTTGTTATTCTTGCCAGAATTTCATTATCGATTTCCCTTTTAGAAAATAAAATCAGATTTAAGTTTTGGAGTTAAATTTTTACTTTTCACTCAAATAAAACGTTATTGTTATTTAAGTATGCATGAACTCTTTTTCAAAAAGGCCTATAGTGACTGGTACGCTTTGTTCTGTTCGTATCAGTTTTGTCGTTATTTAGACCGAGTCATTCGAAATTGCACTACGGTATCTTTCAAAATGATTCATATCATAGAATCGCCTGAAGTACCAGAGCCAATTATAATTTCATTTAGATATTTTGTCTCTGCCTGATGTAAAATCTAGGTCCGCAATGTGAACAGATAACTGAAGCTTATCGATTTTTTCGGTCATCGAACGCCTAACGAAGTTTAGAGTCTATTTTAAAAATATGTAAAACATACATAACTTCGTTATAAGCACCAAGGTTTATTTTCTTTTTTCGTTTACGTGACAATACCGTACGTATATCGGATTGTGCTCAGTATTTATACTCAAAATAATTAAATGTATAGTGCATTATAAAAGTTCTATAAAATTAAAAGTTACATTGAAGCGAAGCTCTCATCGCGGCCTCCAAATAAAGGTCGCGACCCTTCCGTAGGCTATTTGCTTGAGCTTGATGTTGACTTACCTCGACCAAAAAAACTCATTGTGTCATTTCTTATCACAAATAGACCTCAGACTTTCATAAAGTTGCAATTTCAACGTTGATGTTGAAATCTACAAACGTTGAAACGCTCTGTTTTTTTGACATCCATTGTAATAGGTGTTAGGACACGAATATTACTGAAATGAATTTTCTAAGCTGAGTTTTCATTTTACTTAAATTTCAAAATTGTACTTCGTTTTTGCATTAAAATTTAAGACTTCCGTCTCACATTTAGTGTTACCAGTACTTTATAAACAACAATTTCTTGCAATTAATCTTGGTATATACCTTATATACCCTGTTAATAAGGCTTATATTTTTTTCGGATGCGTTAGACAAAATGAGTTTATGGCGTACCTTAGAAAGTAATCTAGGTGATGTGCTCATTTTTTAATGTTGAAAATAAAAAGATATATAGATACTATAGTGCGTACAACAATAACAAGTGAGATAATATAGTGCAGTGTTTGATTTATTATAAATTAATTTTGTCAACAGAACTAAATTATTATAAGTAAACAAATTTACGTTATGTCAACCCATTACTGGTTTGTATAATTTATGCTAATATGCTGCTCCTTCAATAGAGCAGCTCATAATTGACTTAATCAAATATTTAAATGAATTATCTTAAGATTCGCGATGTATCTCTTCTAAATATGGTGGATTCTATTCGTATAAATAAACAATTTCATAAAATACAAATTAATGAATATATGTGTTATTAATTACTTAAGATGTTTTTCTAAGAACTTTCTAATTCTAAAGACAAAGTTAGCTAAACTAGTTCAAATGTATCAAATAGACTTATAAAATATTTCAAATTTATAACGTACTTGTTAGTTATTTGTGTGTTAAGAGGATGTTCGAGCTTTTTTAATAACAATCAAATTTTATCATATTAACAATCAGAAGAAATTCAGTATTTTTTTACATCTTATAGACAGTTTTTTTTTCAATCTTTTGTACATGTTTTTGATTTACACATTACTTTAAATGTCACAACATAATGAGTTTAGTACAAAATTATGAACTTCTGGCGCAGGCAAGGAACTATACAGTCCCGAAACAGACGGGCACACAGACGCAGCTACTACGGGACCTCCCAAAGTTAGTTCGCGAACTAACTCGTTTGAGATCGAAAACCTACTTAAGGTACTTTATAAGGCACTTATTAAGAGATCACCTCACCACGCTTGTGTGCACACTCGCTATACACTTCACCCGCTTGACTTCGTTTTACGATCATCTTCTCTAACAGCGTATCATCCCTCTTAAGAGCCGTATCGAGACGTCTTCTTGAGATATTCAGTTAATTAGTCTTTATCGTAATCCAGTGCCATTCTGTTTTATAAAGAGTCTTTCAGACATTTAGCTGACATTCAAGTATTTTAACATCTTTTATATCGGTATTTCGATTAATAGCCTTTAATATTTAATGTCGTGGGAAAAATATTCTTAATTTTATTGAGATTTCACAGTGGTACCTAATCGGCTTTCAATTCCGAAGATTGAATGAAATCCGAATAATGTGATTACATTTACATTAAAAAAGCGTGAAAATAAAACCGGTTCAGGGTTGTAGGGGCACAAAATTATGAGACAATCGTTATTATAACTACAAAAAGGCTCTATATATTATTGGGAATAGCAACATGAATATAGGATTTTCATATTGTTAATGTACCTATCGCACTTTAATAAACTTTATGAACACATCTTAAAATTTTCTATTATCACTGTTAGCATGCAATTAATTAGTTACAAGTTAATGTTTATGGAAACTGTAAAACTTACTTAACACAACTAAGATATTAATTTTGAATTCAATTCTATATACATGCAATGATATATTTTTTGCTAATAAACAGACAAAAGAACA
The DNA here is from genome assembly GCA_025727935.1 of Hebomoia glaucippe. Taxonomy (NCBI): domain Eukaryota; kingdom Metazoa; phylum Arthropoda; class Insecta; order Lepidoptera; family Pieridae; genus Hebomoia; species Hebomoia glaucippe. Next base: position 5,234,448 of record JAOSYY010000009.1, on the reverse strand, counting down.
ACGGCATATTAATTATTAACACCCCTTTTAAATATGTTATCGCTTCTACAAATCAATTAACTATTGCTTGACTATGCTGTTTCTTCTATAAGCTTATCATCGCGTCATCATTAGAGTAGATAAATATTGGCTGGGTTATAAATAGTGTGGGGATGTGCGTCAGAGCGCGGAGCAGGTGACAGGGTGGTGTCGTTCTCCGGCTGACACGCGGCGCGCGAGTCCCACGGGCAGCCTCACCAGCGCTGCTGTCACCCCCTCCCGACATCTCTCTGACGCCGACAAGCTGAGGAAAGTGCTCATGGAGCTGGTTGACACGGAACGTGCCTACGTCAAGGTACAGATTATGTATAGACTAGTAGATAGATATTTCAATGTAACTGTATAACAAACAGCTTATTTTGTATACTAATTTTAATAAAGTGAAGGTACAGGTCTAAAAAGGTTGGATGTTTCTTACTAGATCACACAAAACGGATAAATATATTTCAGTAAAAGATAGAGTTTATTAGCTGGCTTTATACATATAATTTCGATTTTTCCAATTATAAGAATAAATCCAATGTCGGATGGAGTCACGGGCAACGGCTAGTTAAATAGTGAAGTTACATATGGCAATGAGATTTTCTAAATTTAAATTATATTTTACATTCGTTATTCAATTTGAAAGTGGCACTTAACGGAAAAGCTATTCTTTGTATGTATTAATTTTAAGCGGGTTGCAAGAATAAATGACGTTACTTGATACAAATATTTATAGAACAATATATTTTTAAAGGGTTTTAGTTAACAGAAGTATATTATACAGACAATAGTAGTAATAATTAACAATAACGAATAATAACAAATTACTTTATAATTATTTTGAATTAGTCAGAAATGCATAGGTACTCGTAAAAGATTTTTAAAATGAAAAGAAAATTTTACATTTTGAAACCATTAAACATACACTAAAAATATGTCTTATCGGAAATACAGTATGACTATATCTATAACACTACAGATTCACTAACCTTTCTTTATATCGCTTATATTCTATATTACCCTTATTGACATAGCCTAAAAATATATATCCTAACTAATAAATATACCAACATTATAGAACAGTAATTGTAAATATACGTTATAATGAAAACGAATGTATAATTTATTAATAAATTAAATGTACGTATTATTTAACAAACATCTAATAAAAACAATAATAAAATATTAGTTGTATATATTATTTTTCGAAATGTTATCAAAAAGATATTATTAAAACATTTCTGACGACCTCGCAGCCGAGTGCATCATCACTCCGGCAACTGAACTGGAAATAATTTCCGAACGTATAATTTCGATAGCTGACTGACTCACAGAACAAATTACAGAAGCAAATAATGTTTTCGCATATTTCTGTTTATTTCACGTACCTATATTTCTGTTTTATTAAACGCTAAATAGAAATGTCCAGACACAGTACCATATAAGATATATCATGGTCGTAAAAACGTAATTTATATCAATGGTATATTATGAATAAGTAATACGGCGTGGGCCTCCCTTCTGCATGCGGGACAGGAAAATAAATCTGCGGGAAAACCATGAGTTACGATTGAAAAACTTACATTATCTTGACATTTATTGTACGTTTCTTTGTATAATAAATATACATTATATAAGTATGCTCCTATAATTGTATACAACAAAGTATAACGATAATTTAGTCTTTTGAAGTGGAAACAAATTCGCGGCGTCATATTTTACAAAGTTGAAATGAATTTTGTAACAGGCACGAAATTCGCACCTGCGCGGCTGTCTGGCTGTCGCTTAGATTAAAATGTTTGTTACTGATTGTTGTGAAACTACAGTTTGTTCTGTATCTCCGATGTATTATTACAATATCGATTTTGCAGAATCTTAATAATTTACTGGAAAACTATTTGGAACCGCTGAAGAAAGAAACTTTTTTATCAAATGCCGAAATCAACGCTTTGTTCGGAAACATTCAAGAGATAGTAACTTTCCAAAGACAGTTCTTGCAAAACTTAGAAGAAGCGCTTGAAGCTGAACCTAATTTCCATCATTTAGAATTTTCAAATCAATTTAAGGTAATTATTGCTTGTTAATGTACTAAATATGTATATAAACACAATCAGTGGTCTAATTTGATGAACTTAAATGATAATTATTTTCAAATTTCTCTACCTGACGATTTAGAGTTAAAGGAATTTAAGCACACGTCATTGTTGTTCGGTTTCCGACATATCTGAAGTTTCTAAACTCACAACTTTATCTGTTGAAAACTTTTTCAGAATGTTCTCTTCGCAGTTGGGAATGCATTCCTTTATTACGTAAATCACTTCAAATTATATAGCTCATTCTGCGCTAGTCACAGCAAAGCTCAGAAAGTTCTACATCCGAGTGAGTTTTTAAATGCAATATTAGAATTTAATCTAATAAAGTTCTATTTCTTAATGTCAGAATCTCTTTACAGATGAAGGTAATCAAGCGTTACAAGAGTTCCTCGTAGCTCGCAATCCAAAGCAACAGCACTCGTCAACTTTGGAATCGTATTTAATTAAACCGATTCAGCGAATACTTAAATATCCACTATTACTTCAACAACTTCGTAATCTAACGGATGTCAATTCTGAAGAACATCTTCATTTAGTTGGTAGGTTATATATTGGTTAATTTTATTACCTACTAGTCAGTACTGGAAATTTTAATTGTATATTTTTTTGTGTTAACGTTTTTCGAATATTATTTCTAACAGAGGCTTTAAAAGGGATGGAAAAAGTTGCTGAACATATAAATGAAATGCAGCGAATTCATGAAGAGTATGGTGCTATATTTGATCACTTATTTAGACAACACCAAAAGTCGTGCAAGCAACCTATAGACTTAAGTCCTGGTAATATGAATATAATGTTATTTTAATTATACGATAATTAGATGAGAGATGTGATTTTTAAAGATTATTCTTCATTTCAGGTGATTTGTTATATTATGGTGGCGTAGAGTGGTTAAATATTTCGGACTTTTTAGGAAAAATTAAGAAAGGTTTAGAATTACACGCTATGTGTTTTGTATTTAAATCAGCTGTTGTCTTCCTCTGTAAAGAAAGACTGAGACAAAAGAAGAAATTGATGGTCAGTAATTTAAATTACTTTTATAAATTAGCCAAACTTGCTAATTTTATACATTCAATAGAATAATTAATTCATTACTTTCTCTGCTTTATGATCATAATATATTTTAATTAATATTTTAACGTCCAATTCTCGTTGATTGTCATCTATACATTTTAATTAATAACATTGTTATAGGGTGTTTCATCGAAGAATAACTCAAACGAAGTAGAAATAATAAGATACCAAGTATTGATACCTGTAACCGAGGTACAAGTTCGTGCTTCCTCTGCTAAAGACATGGACAGTCACTTTTTATGGGAGCTCATTCATTTACGAAGCCAGCTACAACGTCGTTCTGAAAAAGTCTATGTGCTATCTAATAGGTTTGGTGGCCAATTAGTGTATTATAACGTATGTTATTTAATTTATATTTCGTTATTTTTATATCAAACAAAATACAAATTCCAGTACGGCGGACTTTCGTAATGCATTCCTGAAGACAATTCGACAAATAATTCGCGAATCCGTTCGCAACATGTCTCTGCCTACCTCGCGGCCAGCGCCTACGCCACCGCGCGCTCCTCATACATTGGACAGGCCTAAACAACAGGTGCGTAGCAGTTATAAGTTTCGTAGCGACATCGTAGCGCGTGTAAGCGTCGTAGCAATAACATTATTCTTCGAATTCGTCGATACTTTCAACGTTTAAGTTAAAAAGTATATTGGCCACGGCAATGTATATACAATTTAAATAAATATTCCGCTACAGTACAGAATTAATATTATTTTCTATGGATTTAAAAGTTTTTGGGTTTGTATAATTTTTATAAAAGTATGCACGCGGCGCTCTTAGGAGGATGTATGACATCATCGCTGACTTATTTACACAACTCGATCGATAATTCATAATAAATCCTTCTCAATATAATATCAAATAATAATGAAAAATATATTGATTTCTTTTTGTAAATCAAAATACCGTATTGTCTTATGGTATTATTTTAAGCAAATAGACTAAATAGTGTCCCTTATTTTATTCAACATTTGAAAATCTTATGCATAGTAACAATCTTTGTAAAATCAATTAAACAAAGAGAAATTCCCCTTTTATGATGATTAATTAGCATTGACGATATGGTCATAAAATAAGTTTTTACTAGATTTATGAATATGTTTATATTTATCTACCAGGTTCAAGTTATGCAAGGATCACAAACCTTAGGCAAAACAAAGAAACCAAAGACATCAGGACAGCGATTATCTGCTGGGAATATTGAGGTGATGTGACAAATAATCTGTATATATTTTCGATCAAACATCCAACTAAGTGCTGTACCTACTTATTATGTTACATACGGTATTATCGATTGTATTAGAACTATGGCTTTTGTCTCAATCTCCCGGCTAGGATAGGGCCGATTTGGAAGCCGGTAGATGTTGCGTTCTCTACTGTGCATCGCCCTTGTACACGTAAAACATTATGTTTTTTAAAAAATATTATTTTTTATATAAAATGAATTGAGCTTTTCATGATATAAATATCTTATTACCGTTTTTATCTTTGCGTACTATGTACCGGGCGCTAGTTTTGATAAAAAGAAATATTGTTCCTTTCGAAGTATTTTAGTTTGGATGAAATTTTAATACGATATTATTTAAGTATAGACAATAATTTTAAGAAGCTCAATTGCTATTAGTAGTATGTTCAAATAAATAATTGGAATCTGTTATAGGTTGGTAATCTATCGAGAGAAAATTCACAAGACGCAGAAGATAATCAGCATGATGTTGAAGATCAATCTTTTAGACTTCGCAGCAAAACTGTCGGTGAGGCCCCAGGTATTTTATGTAATCAATTCAAACGACGCCAGGTCTTTAATAAGTTTTATATAGATTCTGATAATAAAGTTGCAAATTTCTTGGTCTTATATATATTATATAGGTTATATGACACATGTCAAAAAACTTGTATAAACTAATCAATTTTGTTTCTTCGCTTCATTAAATTTTGAAGGAAACTTAAAGTCACTGTATATAATAATATACGAGTTACATACGATTATATGTTAATGTACTCGTGTTGTCATTTCTTAAATAATCTATGAGAGTGTGACACATTTAAAGAAAGTACACTGTAACTTATTATATACGCGATGTCTTGTATAATTTTATAATTCCTTTTAAATTCTTTAACTTTCATGTCGTATTTTAATAATAGTATGTATTGAAGCCTCAGAAAGCATCGTGCAGCGAGCACCGCCGCCGCCTCCACCCACAGATACAGAGAAGTCTGAGCCGGGCTCTAAGTCCGAGGGCGAGGAGGAGCCCCCCGCGCCGCCCGCTAAGCGAGGGTTAGGCCGCACTCCCAACCATCTCACACTCAGGTACCAACATATGTATGGGTTACTTCATCCGACACTCCGCACCTACATCAATTGGAACTGGACTTACTTTGCTTTTTTAAGTTGCTGCTAAATTATTGTAGGTTAGCTCGTTTCTACTCATACATATGTCGCCATTCCCATTTAGCTTAGATCACCCACTTACTAAATAGAAAGACTAAATATGAAAAAAAAACATCGTTGAGTCCTTTGAAGTACTTTGGATACTAAACATCGCACTATTGAGTACTTGTACCACTTTTACTTATTTTGTAAAACAATGTATTTGCCAACATTAATTTAACTAAATTTTAATTTTACAAACGATATTAAGATTGATTGTCTCATCAGATCTTTTATACTCGTATATTGTGTCGCTATTTTTCTGTTTAGTATAGTTAGCATTAATATTTTATTATCACGCCCCTTAATTTCAACTCACTGTTATTATTTTTTCAATATGTTTATTAATGTAGAAACGCTTTCTTAGCTTTCATTATTTACCGAAATTGTCCACTTTTAATAGTTTTTGTGTAACTTAGTGATTATCTAATTTATTTTAATAAGTTTAAAATGCGATATATTTCTACAATTTGAGTTTTAAGTGATACTTATAAGAAATACTCGTAGATATATAAATAGAATCTCTATTTTGTTATACTTAAAATGTATAAATGCTTTAAGATTGAATCAGTACTTTATTTTATTATAAATAATTTGTTGGAAATATTAATTATTATTTAGGTTCCGAATAACAATACTACTAATTGTTAGGCGATTCCTTAACAAAGAGCCAAAATTTTTATAGTATCTCTTTTCTTTACAGCACAACATCGACTTTAAGTGCAGGTAGCACTGGCAGCCAAGCTCGACTCATCCAGTCATCGCATCAACCAACACAATATCAACCTACCATGGTTAAAGAACTAGGTAAGCAAGAGTCGCAATCTTTAAAATCCTCCCCCGAACGAAAGACCTCCTCGGGATCCGAGAAAAAGATTAAAGTCATCCGCTCAGGTAGTGGCAGTAACATCAATAGAGACAAATCTCCTAACAGATGTGATCGTTCATCTCCAGAAAGGGATAGGGTTGCAAAAGTAATCATTTGTAAATCACCTAACAAATCTAGTCTTAAACAAACAAAATCTTTGCACCGTTCTCCTCGAGGCAGCTTTGATCAATCAAAATCCCCGACAATCGATAAATCTCGATCGCCTCAGCAAAGCTTTGACGGATCTAAATCTCCACGCGGGAGCATTATGAAATCCCGCGAGAATAGTGTTGATAGATCGAAGTCACCAAAACCCGCCCCTAAAAAGGGAATTATGCGCACACCACAAGCCAGTTTCGACAGGTCCCCCTGCAAATCACCTAATGTGAGTCGACGGTCATCTAAATCGAGTGGCGAAAAGCTGGCACGTCTTGGCACTAACTCTCTGGACAGAATGACTCACTATTCTCAATTGGCTAAAGTAGAAGACAAAGCGATAAAAATGGGAATAGTTGTATCAAAGTCGACTGAATCCATTGCTAAGGCTATCGAGCGACCGACTTGTGTTGAGTGCTATTTATCGGGGAAGAAACAGAGTAAGACCTCTTAGCATAAGGGGAAGGGCAAGTTCCCAAAAACTCGTAGGAAATCAATGACGCCTCAGTCTATCCTGACTTCATCGGACCGCAGCAGCGTGGAGACTTTGGACGACATTGCTCACGAACGTGGATATTGCCCTTCAAAACGACAATGCACTAAGAGCGATTTTGATCAAATTCATGTTTAATTTTCGACTTTTGTTCATATTATTATATTACTGAAATACAGAAAAATGCAAAAAAGCACGACTTTTGTTGAGCCTCTTTGGTTTTTCTGTATGACTATATAACTTTGGTAGTTATTATTTTTTGGAATGAAATAATTGCAAACTTTATTAGGAAAATTTGCTGCTTTGACTGGTATATGTGGAATTGATTAGAGACGTGCTAAGGAAATGTATCTATAAGTTAATAAAAATTATTTTACACTTATAATATATTATCCATTTTACAAATGATATTGTAGTCAACTTAAAACACCAATAAACATAATGTAGTGTAGCTATAACACCAATATATTATTGTTACTAAGAAATACTACTAAGGTTCAAATTACGTATACGTAATCTTTCTAACCTCTATCGAAAATACTGATATCGACCCTGCTTAGTGTAGCGTACTGCACTGCAACGTAATTAACGACAAGACCTAATAGTGCTAATAATTTTATATAGATGAGGTATGTAAAATATTCAAAACTTTAATCCTAGTATCCAAGTGCTAAGTGTTATATTATAATGGCTGTGGAATCGAACTGATCTGTATCCTTAATCGACTTTTATTATTATTAAACTGTGACCATTATATTCATTATATTATTCATTAAAATTTCAATTTTTTTCTATTATCTTTAAATATTTGTAAATGAACGTATAATACTTACATGAACATGAATTTTTAGATACCATTTATTAAGTCTTCCATTTCTTATAACATAAAGTTATTATTACTAATTAATTTCAATTATTTATTATGTGCCTGCTCAATTTAGGATTAAATTAAAATAATTATTTTTACTATCATCTTTATCCTGTTGTATTGTACTTATTACTATATTTTAATGAGATATTTTTTGGTAATATTTGGGTTTGCACGGTTTTATCATACTGCAAATATTATATGAATCCTTATTTAAGTATCTTATAAATAAAGAAAAAAATGAAAAAAAAACTTAAATGTAACGAAAATTTCGTAGACGATAATAATATTACAATCTACAACTTCATATTTAATATTATATTAAGCTATATTGCATTTATTGTAACTATTTAATGACTTCTATATTAACTGATAATACAAAAATAATAGCCTAATCGTAAAACTTAAATACGTAAATATAATAAAATATTTCAAATCCCCAATTAAAACGTAGAACACTAAAGTAGCCCTAAATTAAGGAATTAGTAAATGCACAGATACTGTAAGTTTTGTCTTTATATTTGCACAACCGTTATCGTTTGAAAGTTGTGAACAAACTGAAAAATACCTACATCCAAAAATGCACATTAAAATATACGACGATAGTTGATTAGTTGTAACGAAAACTTTTATTGAAAATTTTCGTCCAATGTTTAAATTTGAATGTTCGATGACAATGTTGAAAAACAGTAATTGATAATAAATCAATTTTAGAATTGATTTTGCCTATTCTCTAACTTTTAAAACGCTGTCAGGCAAATGCTTGTAAGCTTTTCTAAACCAACTGCAGACGATGAAACGCGACTGTTATATTATATTATTACTAATGGATAATCGTTTCACACACTCGCTTTTCTTCGATTGCAGTCTGCCAAATAGGGTGTCCCATGACTGTGTTGGCGAACTATGTATTATGAAGCAATATTTCAACCTGCTTAAACTTAATTTCATTTCTGTTAATTCAATTTACAATAACGCGCGCACATTTTTGCCCTTGGTGACTGATCGTCGCAGTATAACAATGTAAAAATTGTTCTAAGAATGATGCTAGCAAATTGAACTTCATACTCAGCGATCCTTTTAAGTAATATAAATAGTTCGCCAGCACAGCTACACGACAACATTCATCAAACATTCAACTCTTTTCGCGGTTTCGCAATACCCTGGATGCTATGTGATTCTAAATTGATTCGGACGTAAGAGATGAACTCAATGAGTGTTGTAAAAGAGTTCGGTGTTTGGTGTGTTGTAGGATCGCCGGTGTGGAAACCGCGCGAGGTGTCGAGCGAGGTAGCGGGGCCGGGCGCGGGTACGGGAGCGGGTGCGCCTTCTGCGCCGACCACGCTGCCGCGCTCGCAGCGACCCGCGCCACGTGCCGCGCACCTCTCCGCCAGTCGCAAGTCGCTTGCACCGGACCACAGACATTAATTCCTCACCATACCTACCGACAACTAAACATTACCTCATACAAATGACAACAGTGAAACACAGGAGGCTTTGTAAATGAAGCGAATAATCATTATCGCTACAAAGGCACGTTCAAACTTTCCTTTACTACACACATGCAATAAAAAGCCTTCTATTCCTGGAATGATATTTACTTTCAAAAACATTATGTACTGCATCAAGGTACTCACTATAGTAGACTGTTGTTTATTTCTCTCTTGGTAAGAATTTGGGAATTGAAGCCCTTTTATTTAACCATATACCTCACCTCTCTCATAACAGTTCCAGAATGCATTATAACCACTTGCTAACTAGGAACTGGAACAATTCGATCTTCCTTGAGCACAGAATTTATTTGACTAAAGTATTGGTCTAATTGTTTAAAGTTAAAAAATGCGTTGCTGGAAGCATGTGCCCTACAATTGTTATTTTTCATTATAACAAAATATTTTCATAACGAAAGTAAAAATACAAAGACGCCTCTATCCATCGCGCGCATTTTGAGTAGTAAAAAATCTTATCATAAATTTGGCATTTCCCAATTCCAATATAATACAATTATGTGTCAGTAGAGCCACTTATGAGACATTTTTAACGTTTGGAGGAGCCCGTTGTGCTAGCTCATCTATATCTTACATTAAGAGATTAGACAGCATAAAACAATTAAAATATTTAATGAGTTTTTGGTGCTTCCTTCAAAAGGAGTTTTTATTAAAATTTGCTGGATATAATTACCGTTAATAACATTTAATTTCAAAGGTATACAAATGCTTTTATTGTACGTTGATACATTCATGGGTTCAACGAATAGTTAACTAATATTGTCTTTTTACTCTATGTTCATCGGTATTATATTTGTCTGCACCAAATGTGTACCTAACTGAACTCAATACAATGTGAATTTTAATTCCAAAGACAAAAAATATTATCCGAAGCCACTACTCTCTTCTTTACATCCAGAAATGGCTTGACGAATTACTAGTAATCATCATTTGGTTTTGGTTTGAGAATACAACTGCAACCATAAAACTTAGAGCATTTGACTTAAATAAATCTACGTTTTACAATAGATTTTCCTGAGACGAAAAGCAATCACATCTATTCACTTAAGTAGTCCGGAATGAAGAGAATTCATATTTTCAAGTTGAGTCTATGACTTCTATACACGTACACGTAATTCATAAAAATTTAATGAGGTTCATTAAGGTGAATATTTTTGTATGATTTCTTATCTTGCAGACATAAGCTTATTTTAAATAATTTACCCCATCCTTACAGCAACCATTTATTTTGAATTATAAAGTTGCAAAAATATAATACTACTTTACAAAGACATATAAAAATAACAACATTTTCTAATACGTTTAAAATTGTTTTAAATAGTATTTGACATGTCGGAAAATATGCGGTTATGGTATATATAGATGCGATTCAATGATCTCTATAGAAATGGCAGTTTTACAAAGATTTAGTCAAAGCTTAAATAAGCGACTTCGTGTGTGAAAATCTTTAATTGTTTTAGAAGTTATATGCCAAACGAAAATAAAATTAACTGTGATTTTAATATAATTTTAAAATTTTCAGTAAATGAAATAACTTAATACATTATATTAGGTAAAATAATCATAGTATAAATACAACATATTCAAAGAAAATTTCAAGGAATTGTAGTTATCTTGACTCTTAAATCACAAATGTATCAAAAATGTATTGTTCTTATTAACAATAATTTTATGCCATCTGTACCCGGGTCAAGACTGTAATCAGAAATGTTGACGTAGTAGGTAGGTATGTACATCCTTTCCCATTTGTTTACGCCTAATAATAAAAATAATACTAATAAGGTAATCATAGCATTAAACCTAAAACATATTGTGTACTCTTGGCACAGTGGAATTTTATATCTCTTTGATTAATTTTATTCAGAAATCAGTGCATAAATGTATAATAGGTTATTATTAATATTGCTATACAATGCAATAGTATCGTTTATATCAAATAATATTAGATGTAAAAATAAAAACGTTAATATGAATATATTAAAGCAATACTTAGATACTTTTAGTTTATTTCACCGTTATTTTGTTCAAAAAGCGCGGTAACACACCTTTTTTGGAATATCAATATATTAATTATTACCTATAATATTAAACATGTAATTAACATATTATATTCTGAAGAAAATACACATTACGGACAAGGCCAGTGGTAAATATTTATAATCATTTGTAAGAGCTGTTGTGGACGATATTTTTTAAAAAACGTAAAATATATGTTGTTGGTGAAAAACGTTCAAACGATAAGCGAGTTTCTGCTATACTCCCTTCAAAGGATCGTTAATTACCACTGACCTGTAAATAATTCGCGATGTACAAGATAAACATGAACTTGAAACTCTAATAGTATAAAAATATTAATATTTGAGTCCTGTGCCAAACTAGATATCCCTTCATCCTGTGCTTCGTAAATGCTACTGTTAACGTTATAACTATTGAATATAAATAAATATATATATATATATATCGTGAGAGTAGTTAGATGTAATCTACTTGTGTTTCATTTCACATTGGCAATGAATCTCACTATAGTTCGAAATGCACTTACCCTATGGAAAAGTACATTAGGTAGTTTTCATAATAATTTCTCTTCGTGATCAAATTCGAAAGTTCTATCATAGGCTAGGTAATGATGTCACATGTATTATAATTTCTTTTTATTTTCCAGATAATATACATACATAGCAGTAATGTTATTTCGTTATTATGTAAAAATAAATTTGAAATTTTATTTTAAAACCATAATAAAACTGCATTGGTTTCTATCAAATGTTTAAATTTTTATTTATTTTATGATTAAACCGTGTAAAGTTACGTTAATGCAGTGTAGAATTTAATAATTCTGTATTCTCCAACTATGCGTAAAGATAATTATTTATCACAAAAGATTAATTCCGAGTAAGTTTTATTATATTTATTTCTTCAATTTAAGTGTCAATTACCTTTTACGCATTGTTATAATGTATTTATGAAACAATACGATGAATGATGGGCGCACAAAATTAATTCAAAACAATTTTTTATTGAATAATTATTTTATAAGTAATTTATGATATAAGTACAAGTTACTACATATCATTGTATAAATTTACCCATTCGGTAGTTATTATGGTTTTAAAATATCATTTTATATAAATATAATTTACTGCATATACTTTTGAAATGTCTTGTACATTAATACTATGTAGATATTGCAATTATTTAATATTATTATTATTAACCACAAATATTATGTACGTGAATTATGCATTTATACGTTAAAACTTGTGTTATTGGTTTAATTGTGATTTATTGAAATAAAACCTGTTTATTAATATACATATGTTAAAATATTCGAATTTAATAATTACGAACTTATACAACCAATTTATAGATATTGTTATACTAAGAAAATATAATTAATAAAGTAAATAAACAAATATGAATGAAATGTGAAATGATGATGAGCTGATTAATTGCGATTGTATTTCATACTTCAATAACGTTTAAAGTAAAGTAGGAAAATGAATGAATATTTAGAAAGACTTACTGAAGTAAATTACGAAGGTAAAGATGTTATGTTGTATCATGATTCGATGCCTTTTGTTATCACATTATCTAAATTAATAGATAATACTTATTTAAAAATAATAATATCTCCTTCATTATAGGAAAATTGATATCATTGGTGTTGTAGTAGTAATTCTAAGTCACGACAATATCTGTTAACTGCGATAACTTTATTTGGCAATTTTCACATAGAAAATATTATACGAAATATAATTAATTTAATACGAAACTATTGTTTACAAGCGTGATGGAGATATGGTTGTGCATATACGGTTATTACATATTATTTATCGTTTGATATATTTCGAATTGTTTGACATGTTCCTTATTCCATACAATTGCCTAAATTGAAAGTGCCTTTACGTACTTGAGGAACTAGGTGTTCGCGTTAATTTTCTCGGCGTCAGCTTTCAAGGTCGTGACTTAGTTTACTAACAATAATTAGATATATAAGTTATTTGTTTTATAAAATTTAACGTTGTGTCAGTGGTTTCTGAAGTTTACAATATGTGTTTCCATATTTTAAGTATTGTTAGTAAGTACCTACCTATGTTGAATTTTGTGACACAAAATTACTTTTTATTGCTTACAAATAAAAATAAATGATATCTGTGAACATCTGATGTTTCTTTTAGCCCTTGTTTTGTGTTCCATAGCTCCTTTAGCTTGCCTCTCGGGATATGTGATTGTTCACTGTTTACTCCTACGTAATTTAGTGAGATTGTACACCTATAAAAATTAAATATAGATTCCCAGATATATAATTTGTTAATAAATATAAAATAAAACGATTTTTCAGGTTATTAATTTATTTCGTACATCACGATCACGAACAAAATACTGATTTGATTTAAAACCTTGGAACTATCTATTTCTTCTGCATCTAATGGTATCTGTATCTTTGGAAAACAACTTCTAGATATTTACATGTACAATAATTAACATAACATATATTACTAATATAATATTTAAAAAGTAACAGAATTTTTTTATTGATATCAAATCCAAACTCTTAATAAATATCCTAATATAAGGTATTTGAATTTTGTACTAAGTATTTTAATATAACAGAAACGATGAATTTAATTGCAAATACGACACCCACAAGAAAAATAGTATCACCTATTCATAGGATAAAAACTATAATAAGATATATTTAAGACAATACAGCGGAATAATAATACAAAACTAAAAACTAATGGTAGACGATCTTATAGGAGAGGGGATAAGGGAAGCACTATAATGACTGGAACACTTAGTATAATTTAGTTACATAATTTCTGTACCTATGTATTTCTACAGTATAAATTATAAATCACCTAAGAGTTAAATAAATAACAATATTACTATCTAAAGAGATGTATATTGTATATACATTGTCATGTGGCACAGGCTACAATTATTAATTCATAATATTTATCGTGATAAAAACGGAGCCCTAACAACCATTTTATAACAAACTCATCTAAAGGACTCGATATCATAGTACCTAGTTAAGAAAAACAATGCCATGCACAATAATGAAGTGCCATATTGTACTTATCTACGACAAAGTTTAAAAATTTATCAATTATTATCATATATGTATTGTAACACGATTAAATAAATTAACATTTTGAAAAGAATATGAAAACTATGTAAGCGAATTGTAGGTATATGAAACAAATACACATAATATATATTTTTTTAACAGAAATGACAATATTATTAAAAGCACAGAAAAATTATAGGACTAAGAATGCGTGAAGGATTATCGAGTTACCATAATTTTTAATGCACACAACGACTTTTATACTATTTTAAAGTATTTGCTGTAAAATAAATATTTTTTTAAGATATAATAATTATATGTATATATAACTTTAAATATGATTATCACATCTACCGACTAGTGAAATATTGAGTTAAAATGAATAATTATTCTAACATGGTGTTTTCATCAAATAAGACTAGAATAATTCTTTGATCTAAGTTAATGATTATTTATTAATTATAATATACTATATAATATACATAAGGCACTCCAATTCTGTTTTTTAGAAAGAGGTTGTAAGTACTGACACCCGTTTTTCTACAAAAACCGAAGACCCTTGGAAGTATTTCTTCATTTAACCTTACCCATATGTTAAAAATTATTTGTTTTTATAATTGGAAACAAAATTTGAGGGCCATGTTATAATACTTTGAGCAGATTATAAAATAAATTATAATATTATCGTGCTACGAATTTATATAGCATTAAACTCGTATACCAAAGGAATTATGAGAAATCTTGCATTACAATAATGTACGGTAAATAACAAGTTAAAATGCAAACCAATGTTATAATTCAGATACTGTGTCTTTAGAGATCGATATGAATCCAAATTAAATTTTATGAAAATCTTGCAGGTAAGTGATAAAACCTGTACACAATCTGTAATTAATGTAAGTTTAGGGTGTTAAGATAAATTTCATAAAGATAGGTGTTTACTACGATTAATTTAATAAATATAGTCCAAATACTACAGGTTTAAGAAAAGATAAACTTTAGCCGTACCCACACATCGGGAGCTGCGCCCACAGCTTGGGCTGTCTTCATTTATTCTATTCTGCTATGCTATACGGTTAGTTCTTAATAGTATAGATATCATAAAATCTCGTCACTCACAATGTCTGGATTGGGTTACAATCGTATTAATAAGAAATAACATTTTTCTCATAAACAAAATCCGAATGTTTGCCAATATCCCACAAAGATCTTAATTTGATAGCTACTCCTTAAATTTTGGACCCTTATTTTTTAATTAAAAAGCCGCTCCTATTCATAAGGTTTTATTAAAATTTTGACTACCTAGGTTTGCTATGCTTATGATTTTGTAGGTCTGTACCTAAATAATTTAGAGGTTGAATTCCGCGCGACGTCTTTGAATCCCCGTCTACTTGGAAAGTATATAGGAGTATAAATTGGAGATTTGTCTGGAAAATGTTATATTGGTTTCTTTAATTAAATGACCCACGATAAGTATAAATGTGTTTTAAAGAGGAAAACTATTTGAACATGTAGTTGCACTTTATTAATCATTTTGTTTGTTTTTTAACGAACAACTATAGCGATATAATCCCAATTATTCATATATTTAATACATAATTTATTATATTTACTAGCGACAATATTATTTATCATTAAAAATTTATAAAATTTTCTGACTGATTTAAATTTACTATTCGTTGAACTCTTTGCGTCTAGATCTCTTTCGCAGCAGGTCGTGTATATTTGTCTAAATGTTGGTCCCTATAATTACTATTGTAAATAATAATTTTATGATATTATTATCTGTAACGTGAGATGGGGCGGGGGACGCCGCGCGACACACGGCCGAGTCGCCGATTAAAGGCACATTGATTTATGACATATTTTCTAGAACAATTTTCGCATAATCATTCGCAATAGGTACCTAGAATAACAAATAGATCCCCACACTCGCAATTCAGTTCTCCTAGAACCGATTATAGGTTATAACTAATTAATGATGTTAACAATATAATTAATAAGTTCTATCACCATTATAATATGTATATAACTAAAAATACACACCACTATATCATTTTTCATACACATTTAACTATATTTTTATCAGATAACTAGTTCTACAGTATCGAATGGTCATCGATAGCGTTGATTTTTGTTTGGCAACGTGGTGCTGAAACCGATAGTTCTTTATTTTCCTAAGGCAATAATGCCAAAAATTTAACTAGAGCGAAAATAGTTTTACGTTAAAAATTATCTTCGCATTTTATTTCTTTAGTCATGGGCGGTGTCCACTGCGATTCCGGGGAGCCGTCCCATTCGTTAAACGACTCATAGAAATTATCACAGGAGTCTTCAGGTTCGTGCGCAACATCAGCGCGACTGAACGCTTCCGCAAATTTGCCTATTTCTGTTGAACCAAATGCTTGTTGAAACGCTGGTAACGGTACGACTGGAGGTCGCTTTTCTTCAGGAGGATACCGTGGTTCACTGCATGTATTTTCGCGTACCGGCTGAGTAACGTCAGCTTGTGGTACGACTCGTACTTTAAAATCATTGTTACTCCCGTGTTTGCTACCATTTTCATAATTTGTATCAAAAACTGGATACGGAGTGGATCTGCCTTCATGAACGCCATTTGGATTTTGGGTGCTCTGTCGACGAATAATTACATTTATAAAATGTATTAAAATATTATTACATGAATTGAACAAGTAAGTACCTTCATTAATCGACAATCTCCTCCATAACGCATCGATTCCCGTGAACACATGTTCGGAGGAACTCGCGAAGGCCACACGCCACCGTTGGTGCCATTCCACCCACTCCCTGTTAGCACACCCATCTATAGCAAAATTAATTTTTAACTTAAATGAATTGCTATTTAGTTATAATAATGGAAATAGAATTTGTGTAATCAGTACTTCAGTTGATATGTGAACGAAAATGAAATTAACAAAGACCAGAAATCTCAGTCAATGTAGAACGGCTAAAGTACCTGATAATGTGGCCAAATTTGTGGCTCGCAGTAAGCATGCCCGCGATTGTTCATACCGCATTCCAATGGAGGCTAGAATTACAAAAAACAATAGGATGCGTTTAATAATTACCTTCATTCAGTTAAAATATCCTCAACTCATGTTTTATAACAAATGCATTTACTTTATAATACGTTCAATTGAATGTGCATTAATGATAAGTGTATCAGATTTACAAACTAAAACATTGTTTTGACCAGGGGATGACAATTAGAATTTATTTATTTTACTAATAATTTATTTTCATCGAAAAAGCACAAATCACAAGAATGTGCTTGTTTTACATTCAATATGCGTTATTTTTATACAACGCTATAATAGGTTTGAAGACTAAGCATGGTAGTGAATCACAAGATTGTTTCTAGACTTACAGTAGCTAATTATCGATTGGGTTACGAATGACGTAGCCCTCTATATTTACGCGACGTATCATTTGCATAAACGATCAATTATTAACGTAACAGAAAAACGCTGAATGGTTGGAAGGTGGAAGTTTATATTGTTTGTACGTAAAAATTCAAACGAATAGGCACGATCAATATACCTAATATGCAAAACTATATACTTTCATAGTGAAGATAATTTTAAGTAAGAAATGCTAAACTTATTGCGGTGCCCAGCAATATCACCCATGTCACGACATTTTTATAAATTCTACTCTATGTGTTATTCTGATGTGTAAACTATAATATTGTAATATTTCATTTAAACCATTCAATATTTATTCCGTGAAAGAGTTACAAACATACATCCATACATTATTACGAATTTTCGCATTTATAATATTAGTAGGATTGTATTATACTTATAATTATTTATATTAGTTTAGTATTTTTTTCCATAAGATAATCTTATAACAATGTTCTGAGCTAATACAAACAGACAAAAACCGAATCCGTGACCTACTTGTT
Source organism: Hebomoia glaucippe (assembly GCA_025727935.1). Lineage (NCBI taxonomy): Eukaryota > Metazoa > Arthropoda > Insecta > Lepidoptera > Pieridae > Hebomoia > Hebomoia glaucippe. Next base: position 5,215,936 of record JAOSYY010000009.1, on the reverse strand, counting down.
TATGATCAATAAAAAGTTAGCTATTCTCCATATAATCTATAAATCGTTGTAATTAGTTACTTGAAGTTAAAGTTAATTTATTTAGCAGCGACTTCTTATATAAATATGAAAATATATAACGAAGACAAACTTAAAAATTGCTTGAATTATAATTTTCCTATGCTAAGTATAGTTAATAAAATTCTGTTAAACCAGATTCGAAATAGTACAAGCGTTTTATTGCTAAAACCAATTTCTTCAGTCTTATATCATAAAAAAATATTGTTAAATTAAGCACTACTTGAACAAGCAGTACATTACATTAATTTGTGATAGAATAATACATTTTAAACCACGATTCATTTTACGTTGCAAAAAAGAAGTTAGATGAAGTCATTTAAAAATTCCCTACAGGGTCTAAGCCTTATATTTTATCAAAAAAATCTCTTCCCTAAACAAATGCACAGCAATTTATTTGATGAGGGCACTTTCGCGAGATGTTAGAGGTATCGCAAGATTCACTTTTGTTGTGACGTAAGGCTGTATGTAGCAGGACGTATATACCTAAGATACGGTATAGGCAGGGGAGGGGCGCGCGCCGCGATCGATGCTCGCTCCCTCTGCACTTCTGCGTTGCAGTTACTGCATCCATCATCTTACACCTACATAATCCCTATATGCTACTCCATAAAAAGCAAAAAAGTCATTCCTCGCCCTAAAACGAACACTTATTACAAGTAAGAATAAAGAATGCAAAGTGTGCGACTACGAATTCTTCAAATCCAAAATATGTTTACGAATTAGGACGGTAGCTGTTTAATTCTATATTACGAGTGTCTAGTAAATATAAGTAAAGATCCAAAAAACAGGAATAAAATTTAAAGCGGACAAATAATTACGGTTAAAATATCTAAACCACAAAAACAAATAACGGACAAAAATATCATACAATTCAGTTGTTGTAAGTAATATTGTTCTATTTACTACGATCATTTATTAACGTGCTTGCTGCGGTGCTAACTAAACTGTTTAGCTTTAAAGTCATAATCAACACTCAAATATATAAAAAAGCTTGTGATGAACAAACAAATTTTACTTTATTATCCATATACCAGAATACTACAGATAATGCTAGTGCATATTAAATTATTATCTCAGTTAAACAGTTCGTAGCGGTTTCGTAACCTTAATTAATTATGTTATAAGTATGATTTGCAGAAGAGTTTGTATATTTTGCATGTGGGAGGAATACAAGTTCAGATATCAGCATAAAAACATATCTACGAAAAATGCCTGAAAATTGTCGTTTAGTTGGTACTTCACGTAGTCGTACTTGAAGTAGTGGCGGGAGATTTGCAGGCTAACTATCGAGCGGCGAGCGGCGCGAAACCACGTGACTTATCGATCAGCGCGCCCACGACACTCGGAAAAATCAACCGCTGACAGCTTTCATGGGCCACCGCCGTCACCCCGCTATCCCCCGACGCCCTCATTAGCGCTTTTGTACCGCTCACTTGTCTCATAATCTGACGCCATAATCATACCTCCAAATTTTACACTACTTCCGCAGTATAATTTCGTAACCCTCATAACTCAGTTAAAAATACATATCTTCCATGAATAGTACAGCAGGTACAGCAGGTATAAATAAAGACAATGTATAAAAGCTTAAAAAGAAAAAGTCAATGACCGATTGCCCAAACTTATCGACTTTTCAACTTGAAAGTTTTCCCAAAATGTCGAGGGCTTAACCACGATCGGTTAAAAAGTACCAATAAACTAAAGTTTTGCTACGTTGAATGTTAGATAAATATGAACTTTACGCGCTGTGCGTACGATTGATAACGGAGGGCATTAAAAGAGGGTGGTTTTGCAACGTGGACGTAGGAATGTAGACAGTCCTCTGACATTGACCTACATATTTCAACTGGACGCCTCGTTATATGTTAATATTCTGTTCACAAGGCGAACTTTAAAATTTTAAATTATTTGATAATCATACCACTTAAATAATTTATGCATTTAAATATGAACTTCAGAACTTAAGAGCTAACAACGACTTTGAAATACATGTCCTATATAATAGATATAATATCCACAAAATTATTATTTTTCATAATAATTTATTGTTTAAATAAGCTACTGTCGAACATTACATAAATATATTGTATAATAACAATTGTTTAGATTCACTATACTTTATATCACAGAAATAAAATGTAAATAAGAACTATTCTTATACTTGTGAAGAGTTCATTCAGCAATCGTAGCGATTTCCGTAACTTGAATGTATGAACGAAATAAACTTGACAACCACTTTCACTAGCCGGTTATAGCATGAACAAAAATACACACGGAATTTAATTTTAGCATCCCGACACTGGCGGTTTGTTCACTCAGATTGCTAAGTTGCATTTCTCTTCATACACCTAATTATAAATGACCTTGAACTTGTGATTTCTTTTATGAAGTTTTTAAAAATATACTTACAATAATAAAATACACTCATCATATTGTACAGTTAAATCTTATGTTATTATATAATTAATAAGATAATTTGTTGACACTGCTACGATTTAAGTAATCAAACAATGTATTTGTGTGATAAAAGGGGGTTACTTTTGTGAAAATTAAATTTATTAGATGCAATAGAATATTCGTCTGTGTATATTTTTAGATTTTTTTTAACTCTTACCGTATGCGACACAGGAAACTGTTGGAGTGCTGGGTGGGAACGATGTTCCCTCCGCGTCAGCGCCCTCCGCGCTCGCGCATCTTTTAACGCATACGCACCATATTCTACACATAAAAAGAAAAAAATTTAATAAAAACATATAAGATTGTTTTTCTTCTATATTATAGACGAAATTTTGTGATTTTCTGTAATTTGTGTTACGACTCTAGTCTATGGATTTTCGAATTATCATTTGTAAGTAAATAAATCAACCTGTAATCGTTGATTGACGCTATATGGTTGTCATCAACTATGAAAATCTAGTACTTTTATCAAGAAGTGGTCATAAAAGACGTAAGGCATTAAAAATTTTCATTACGAAATTAAATAGAAATTTCAACTTGTTTTCTCTTCTATAAAAGTTCCTAGAAATTTATAATTCATTATTATAATATTTGTTTCCTGAAAAAATACTGCAATATGACAAAAACACTCTCCCTCTTACCAAACAATGGCTTTATCACTTTAAGTTAATCAAAACAAGGTGAATTCGAGAAAAACATATTACTTATAATAGTTAAAATACTAGTTTATCGTGTACACTGATACTTAGAGTTCGTTTTGGATAGTAGTATTTCCGATACAAAAAAAGAGGATGGACAAAATTTTCGCCAACTTATCAGATATTATTATCATGGAAAAATAGGATACGAGACACCGTTTATAGATGGAAAAGTCGTGAAGTGCTGTGTGCAATTTCCGAATACTCGAAATAAAATAAATATGGCTAGCAACAGAATGTCACTAAAAATGACAAAGGATGTAATATGGGTAAGGCCTTAAGGTTGGCAACGCATCTTCTAAATCTACTGATTTTGGAAATGTACATGGGTGACAGGAATCGCTTAGTATAACTAGACTTTATGCTCGTTTGCTTTCCTATCGCATAAAAAACAACCAGGAACATACAGATTGAAAATTAAACACAATTTATGTGTCAAGTAAATTTTTAGTAGAGCATGAACAGAAGATATTAATTATCAAAGATCGTTTAGTACTGACCCTCTTCCTAATCCCTATTATGAATCTCGAGGATAGAATTTAAATACAAATTGTTTACAATCGTACTGAATTACTCGTGAAAAATTCTATTTGCATAATCATAATCCTTGAAACATTATTTGCATAAACATTGTTATGTATCAAATGTATTATGTAACGATATTGAGATTTCTGAAACGGAAATTATACTTGTTACATATCCGACTAAAGCTGGTCTTTGGAGTGACGTAAAACAAGAGTTATTTCGTAGTATTCGGTGCTCACATAGCATAGATAAAGTTCTTAGAGAGAGGCGACGCGGGCGTTACCAGCCCGGTCAATATGTAGAGTGGCTGTGCGCCGTACGAGCAATCAATCCGACGCGAGGACCACCTGTAGAGTGTAGCGCTCCACTCCCCTTCCCCGCCGGCCGCAATCCCCTACCAATGCCCTGCCCTCCCTCTCAGATCGACACGTGACGTAGACGCTGAGAAATCCGCCCAAACGTAAACATTAATTCTTACTTCATTCTTCATTGTTCAGAATGTCGCGTCGCGCGTGCGGTATCCGTTATTGGTAAACAAACTTTGCAACGCAACTGATTTCACTGAGAAAATCCTATGACTCGACATACCAGCGTTTGTAATTTAATTATACACAAGGTATTAGCAGTGTACAGAAATTGATTTTCTGTGTTGGATTTTATACCTATGTCATAACACAACTTAACGAAGCGAACTTACTGATTTTTTTAAGATTTAAATTATGTTAACGATTTCATAAAATTAATAACTACACTTCTTATTTATATTTTCAAAAACTTACTGCTAGTATTAAAACAGTATTCATTATGTTAAATTACAATTTTTTCTTATTTTGTAAATTATTCCATATAAATTTATTTATGAATTACTTTCCTATCAGAAATAACCTCAGTTAAGTGAGAAACTAAAAGTTAAATGCATAACTTAAATATATATGAATATTCTCACGACATAAAAGTTTTATCATATATATATATATACACCCTCTTAGTAGCAGAACTAAGGGTTTCACGATTTCTTGCGTTCATAGTTCTTTTAGTTGAAATGTTAAATAATTGAACGGCTTTATTTTTTTAATTAACTTATTGAAAGAAAGTACAAACTACTGTATGTGATCTATCGTACAAAACTAATCATAAATGAAAATAAAGAATAAATAAAAATTTGTTAAACTGTGTGCTTTTTGCATCTGGTATTGATGAAAATAAATATTTTATGAAGCTGTATGAAATTTCCAGAAGTATGCAGTTATTCATATATTAAGAATACTTTTTATATCTACTGTACCAACCCATGGGCATAACATGATCAACATGGTGGGAGTGGTGCGCAGGGTAGTCGTAGCGGTAGTAGCGCGCGTAGTCAGGCGCGTGTGGGTAGTAGGCGTGCGGGTAGGGCACGTAGGGAGCCGGCGGGTAGCGCCCGTAGTCCCAGCCTGCGCCCGCGCCGTACTGCGGCTGCCCGCGATACTCCCCGTAGTTGCAGCAATCCATCGTATCTATCGTCTATGCAGCGGGCAACGCCGCTGGCCATGCTCGTCCACATCCGCACGCGCTTACCCGCATCGCACTCGACAAAACTATTTCCAAAACTTAAATCAACATTGTCTGTATTTAAATATTCATATCTATAAGTTTCTTTAACTTTACAAAAGTTTTTTGAATATCAGTTGAGAAGTGCAAACGTTGCGGAGATCGAACGCAGTTTCGCGGCGGGAAACGATCGCGAGTGCGACGTTAGTTAGCGAAAAGAGGTCGTTCGAGTTTGCCGGCGTCGAAGAGAGATTCGTGTAGCGCGGTGCGGGGAGCGGGGCAGCGGAGGGGCGACGCCCGCTCGCCGGCGACTCGGCGCAGCGCGGCGCTCGACGGACGCCGACTGAAGGCGCGGAATCGATACGCGTCCGCCGCGTGCCCGCGCCCGCACTACCTGCCCGCGACACACGCGCAGACAATTCAATGTACAGAACCGAAAAACCCTCGCGTTTAGCGCGCAAAATTCATGAATATAAAAAAACGTACTTTTTCAACCAATTCGGCATCTGAAAATCTTAAAAATTTAACTGTTGCCTTTGATTATAATATTACCTAATTCTTGGAAATACATTGTAGAATGACGTGCTATGCTGATTTATCACCATATTGTAATATGTATAGTGAGAGTCAACGCACACAGTGATAACTACGCCATTTAAACCTAAAGCACACAATAATAATAATTATCGTAGCACCTACAGAGCTTTGTGTCTGTAGTAAGTACTCTGTGGCGGTATTGCGCGCGAACTTTGTCTTGTACAAAATTTTATATTTAGAACCATGGTGAAACAATTGATCAATACTTTGCACTATTTATTAGACCACATCGTCTTAAGTCTAAATGCTTATTACTCTTATTCCATAAGAACTTTTCGAAAGTGTTCAGTAATTGTAACAGGTCCTGAATTACAGACATCCTAATCGATAACAATATAAAAAATAATGGCTATAACTTAAAAAATCTATTGAAAAATAATTTATATAATAACATTATTTTTAATTAAATATAACTTATATACACGTGGAAAATTAGTTAAATGCAATTTCTTGGTTCTGCTTTTCACCGCTATGGCGCTTATTTGCATACAATTTTGTTGATTGGTAGACTCCTTACTGAATACACACACCTCAGCGCTGTAATAGTAAGACAAGTTAAATCGAATGCGCGTAGGCGTCAGTGACCCACATTGGCAGTAGTCATGCGGCGCGCTACGCGCCCTTTCGTCCTTCGAACGGACCTCTGCAAACTTTTCACGTGAATTTTATTCAGACGCAATGTTAACGTGACGCGCCTAAACTTAAATAACTTTTTAATGCATTTCACTTATTCTTTCCAGACCCTGAGATCATACTAAGTTTAATTAAATTTTATTTTCCTTTTTGTATTGAGTTGAAAGTCTAAACGATTTTTATTGTCAATTAATATTGTGTGGCGTTCTGGCTTTCTGATCTGTGAAGTTATGTCTACATGCTTATAGTCTAGTAAGACTATTCTGTTTAACTTTTTTTTCTCTTAGTCATTTTAGGGATTGCTTAAATACAGTTATTATCGTGAACCAAATTGTGTTCTTACGCAACAATTGGTTGAATATATTATATATTGCAATCTCTGAGAAAGAAGTTTCAGGTATCATTAATAGTAGGTGATAATTTAATTACAGTGACAATGATGCACTATCGACATATTTTATTTTGACTTTTTGCATTTAGACATTGTATTACTGACCTATAGTATGTTCGTTTTGAAAGACAGATTTCTTTTACGTATTTTTAACTTAAATTTGAATACTTTTTACTATTACTAATATCAAAATTTAATCCATAACACGTATATGATTTGTGTAAAACTCTCATACGAAGTCGGGCCGTATCGCTAGTAATCACGTAATTGGTACGCTATCACTAGGCACTTCCTTCACACAGCCTCATTTCTAACATTGATCAATAAAGAACATTTGTATTGATTCACTGTAACTCATTCGTTTCTAAGGTAATTATGTGGGAACAGTTTAGTGATAAACGTTCATATAGAAGAGAGCGAAGTAAAACGTAAAACCAATTTGATTTTGGCGCCATACTATTGCGCCGTATTCGTTCATGAATTTGAGCTTCGATCTTCAGTTGGACCAAAAATTTTGAAACTTAAAATGGTGATATATTGTATTCGGAATATGCTTTGTACATAAAACTTAATACAGAGTGTTAGGGGACCGCTCCCGAAAACGAAGACAGATGATAGTACTAATGACACCTTTGATGATAGGACTGAATAAAGTCGATCCAGATTAAAAAGAAACATATTGTAATAGTTATTTATTATTAGTATTATTTATGCTCCATCATGTTAGTAGAGCTAAATAAAAGAATAGTTTCATAAAAAATATATAACTTTACTAAAAAAAAGAACCGGTAATGAAGCATGATAACAAAAACAACTTGACTAACATGATGCAGAGAAATAACGCAAATAAATCGTTTTAAAATATGATTTTTTTTAGTCAGAATCCATTATTAACGTACCATCATCAAAAGTGTCATGAGTACTATCATCTATCTTCGTTTTCGGGAGTGGTCCCCTAACACTCTGTATTAACATTTTTAACTTTCAAATTATCACTAAGAATGCACACTTAAATCTCTTTTTGTTCAGGTTTTTATCTGCCCGTAGATTTCGACAAAGTTGATTCTTATTCATCCCTTTTAGTACACCGTAATTTATGCCTTATGAGTATATAAATTAACTGTGAAAAGAAACATATAAGAAACGAGATACATAGTGAGTACATATATCGGCCTTTTAAAAGTCACCAGCAAATTTGAAAGATAAGTGTTCTAATATTGTGTAGCAAGTAGAGAATCCAAGCGCGGGTTATCATGCAGATTGCGGCGAATCAATAGGGGCGCCTCGGCCACTGACGGCGGATGACGATCAATAGCGTCCCAACGGAGCTGTCTCCGCATTAAGGGGCTTCCTTGAACGCCTTTACACATATCCACAACCTATCTACACTTCATACGTCACTCTACGATCCATATGAACTCGACCGTCTCGTCGCTTAAAAGTTTTCATACATCATCGAATACGTTATTATATTGTGTCTACGCTTTTGAAAATATAATATATTATTAAACTATAGAATATTATGTCTGTTAGAAAATAAAGCGTTTGTCACTACGTCATAGCACAAGCAATTAAACAGCTAGGCTATGTATGGTATGTTAAAAGAAATGTTTATGAATTTCAAATATAATAATGTATTCGGACAATATTTATAGCTATTATTATTATATTACATAGATATACTTAGTGTGTATGCAAAATATCTTCGTAAGTAGTATGATATAAATGCATTTTTTGTTTGTACGTTATAAAGTACCTTACCTTTGGATTCGTTATAAGTTTTCAAAAAAACTTCACTATTTAAAATTACACTTAACAGTCCGTGATATTTTGCTATAAATTGTTTTTATACCGCACATTTTTGATGACCGTTCTTGTCTATTCCTTTCCAGTTCTTTTATTGTTACTGATATATATATAAGTACCTGTTCTTATTAATTGCATTTCTAAAAACATGATCAAATTAAAAGAGTAA
>JAOSYY010000009.1:5127994-5195158 GCA_025727935.1 Hebomoia glaucippe | reverse complement strand
TCATGGCTTTAACTGTTAAATAAATATACTTACTCTCAACGAAGCATATTGCTGCTAATATGCAAGCGGAGAACAATATCGTCATCGATATGACGAGGACTGTTATCTGATGCGAATGACTACAGCAACAAGTTTTAGGTTCCTTCGTGGTACGATGCTTCGTAAATCCATTCACTACGGTGAAGTGGGTGGAGCTCGCCAGTGATGTCGCGTCCTGTTCTGGTATAGAACCTCGCTTCACGTCTTTCCAAAGCGTATCTGCTGTATCACGACTTTCTTCAGGGATAGACACAACAGCATTGGTTAATCCAGGTTTTCGATCGTAACTCATATCTTTATTGTAATAGCCATTATTTTCGTCGGTCGATTCTCTTCCATTCATTCGTACTAAATGTGCTGCGCTTAGTAGTAGTGATCCCGAACATACACTCTGTAAAATATGAGCTTATATAAATGATGCTAGGTGTAAACCGATCGATTCTTTTAGAATATATTACATAATATGTAAGTGCAATACGATATCCGCGTTCATTTGTATATTCCATGTCCGGATTGTTTTCATTGTAGACTGTTAAGGCGAAGCACAAGTGCTGCGTGATAGGTGAACTTTGTAACACCATCAATGCAAATTAGCTATTAAATGGCCTTTACTGTGTAATGTAACTTAATTATTAATACTGGATAAATTATACAAAATAATAAAATAAGGTAATAATATTTTATACAGTCACAGTACTTAATAGAACAAGATGTTAACGGTCATACTAAATGTGATGGGAGGGATTTATTATTAATAGCTTAAAATTGATGATCATCTTACGTGTGTGCTGTGATTACTAGAAGAGCCTTGGCTGGAGGCGGAGCCGCCTCGAGAGCGCGAGTCATTCATGCTGCCAATACAGCTGCTAGATAATGATGGCCTCGGTATATGCCACTCTGTCGTCGTAATCTGAAATTGCGTTGTTAATAGAATTAGTCCATTTTCTATTCTTATATAGAGGTTATATATTATTTACTTAAAGTAATTTAAAAATATAAGTAGCTCCAGTAGTTCTATTAGGATAGCTATAAAATTGTAGGTGTTGTATTAATTTTGAAGTTATATTAATATTTTTATTCAAAACGCTTATATTAATTATCTGGAACACAATGTTTAGCTTTAAACTCATTTCTTACTTTTTCGTTCTGAAAATGATTATTCCAAAATATTTAGGCTCCGGGTATATCTAATTTGAAATAATCAAGCAAAAAATCTAAATTGCACGGCATCTAATATTACAATCAGTAGTGATGTTTCATCAATTTTATTTTTAGGTCAAGTTTTATTTAGAGTCCGATTGATTTTGTCAGATACAATATTCAAGGTTCGCGTTCTCTTTACTTGCGGTCTCTTTTTGTCGGCCTCCGGCACAGTAAATAATGATTTAAGTTATGTTTTCGGTCTTATGGACATGCGAACCTCTTTGTTATGTTGATAAGATGATTGATAGGCATTTAAGGTAGCGAGTGAACATTTATGGTGGCTGCATGGTCATTTAAATATCTGATGGTTTTCATTTACGGGGTGCTGTATAAATACTCAAAAGAATTCTAAAATTATTTTCCCTAAAGAACAATTTGTATTAATAGTGGACGATATTATTAAACAATTTGGTACGTAAAAATAACCGTTAAATAATTTCATGCGTGCTTTGTAATTCAAAGACATTATTAATGATAACTTTCGCTGCTTAGTCTACTATAAAAAACTAGTTTGTATTAGCGTCTTGTGTTATTCAAAATTACGCATTTAAACAACGTTTGTTTTTAAGGTTTCAATCTTCTAATTATTTATCGAAGTTTCTTACATAAGCTATTGTTTTATATCATGTTTTCTAGGATCGTCTTCATTTAACGCATTAGCTAGTTGGTTTTAATAGAAGTCAATGGTGTGTTGGTTGAGCTTCATTTTATTGCGAATAAAGCACGAAGTTTTGCACGTGATCTTTGGCGGATGTGTGTCTACCTAGGTCTGGTCAGGACTTAATTATCAACTTAACTATCGACACGTGGCTTCGACACGTTGAAGATCGCTTGTACTCTTGCAAATGTTGCGGCGAAACTTCATTATATATAATAGACGTTTGCACGTGATGATTCGTATCATCTATTTACATTAATATAATGACTAAGTGCATAATTGCGTTTATTTAATGGCTAACCTAAATATACGATAGACTATTATGATACTGTGTGAATTGGTGGTTTGATTTAGTCGATTACTTAACTATATGCACACATACAATTGATTTTACTGTATTATAGCAGGTGCGTAGTTGGGCCATTTAGTTCAACGATACACCGGTTCCAGATTACGCAATGGCGGTAATCTTGACGAATCTAATTGTATGTTACTATTCGTCTACGTCTCGTGTCAATAACGGTTATTGTGATCACGGAACACATTACTCTCACATCTCTAACATAAATCGTAATGACGATTGCTTTCCGTCCCACAGACATGTATGCAATACGAACATTTACTTACTATTATGTAATGAACTTCAATTACAAGACGAGAAATCAGTAGGTAATAATTAATATGTATTGACATTAATCTACTCAACGGTAATACTGAAGTTTGCAATACTTGTCACATTCTTAATTTTCGAAGTTGTAATACCTGCTAATCGCCTGTCAAGAGAACAGTATGTGATAATTTCGTCCAGCGTTTGTTTTAGAAAATGTTAAAGTGAAGTCCTCTTTAAAACAATGGTCGTTACATTTACCATGATAATCAGTTAACGACCATCTAAAACTGTTCCCCTTTGGAAGAGAAAGCGTGTTGTTGCAAGTTCTTCTTGGAACACTTTCGGCAATGCAAATGTCACAATGGATAACGGAGTGTATTAGTGTATAAAATACTCTTGATTTTAATATCACAATGACCTCATAACTTCTTTCTTTTCACTTCTTAGAAAGAAAGTAGCATTCAATAAAAATATAATTTCTTATTTCATACCCACTTTTGACGCTTTGCCTACGGGGTTTCAGTTAACTAGACAATGTAATGACGATATTTTGTGCGACCAATTATCATGTTTTATACGCTATTTCGTGAGGACATAGCGACATCAGTCATTGTTCACGCTGGTCACAAACATTGCTATGATGCATTATGGACGTCCTTGAACTCAATTGATGTATTTATGCAGCTAACGGGAATCGTGTCATTGCAAATTGGCTTGGAAGTTTTCGACTACCGAGCGACAATGAAGAAGATATAATATTTCAATATATTTAAATTTTAGTATTATAGACACATGAGCACGAATTTTATAAATACCTTCGACCGTTTTCGCCTTCTAGTCGAGGTCTGCTTTAGATGATCTTGAACAGAGATATGGAAATGAAACATGTTAACTGCTAAGAACAATGAATAAACATTATTAAAACGGATGTTTTCTTACATCATTTTTATGGAGATCAATTTAATTATTGTGCTTTTTTGTTGTTTCATTACGTCACAACCAATTAGTGCCTAATAGCACGTACGTTATTGTGTGGGATGCTTGATTAGAAAAAGTGACCATGAGATAGGTTACTTATCCGGATTCTTCTATTCATGCAGTGACATCACTCGCTGACGTTTAGAAACTCCTGTTATTTTACGTTATATCATATACTAGCGCATACTCTAATTAATTCATTTCCTTAATTTATAAAATAAATGTAATGATCTGAATTTGCAGCTTATTAACTCGGGACTCGGTTCTCGTAAACCTAAGTTTCAATTTTGTTAATGTAATATTCAATTATTTTTAGCCAGAATCCGTAGGCATAAAGAGTAACAAGCTAAAATTTCAGCATAATTCGGACAATTGATCATTCCTAAGAGTGTATCGAAGACAAACCATTCAAATACTGTTTTTTATATTCTTCTAACGAAGTAATATGTGCAGGTGAGTATTTCTGTGTTCGTTACCTATGCGTTAAAACTTAAGCGAAATTTCACACTTTTGTGTGATGTTATACAAAATAGTTTAGCGAAAACATTAAGGAAAAAGTTATTGTATTTATTTTTCTTTACAAAACCAAGGATAGCGTTATGCATAATACATAAATGCACTCTGTTCTTGAGAATCACGTATAAGGAGCGCAGAATGGTTACTTTAAATAATTTTATTAATAATAATATCTAATAGAGTGACAATCGTGGGTAATTTATCAATAAACAATGACAATAGCTTTACAAGGAAGCATAGTATTGTGTACTTAGCTAATGTAACTAGTTGTTTTTGAGAATCAAATTGAATACAAAAACATTTTGCCTTGACGGAGTTAAATCTTTTTCAAATAGTACGACGTTTCCTGGCTATCATGTTAACTGGTTGATAAATATCAACTCGTCCGAAGCAACATATTGTGTCAATTAAGATTAAGGTCACTATCGTTCTTGATACTTCTATTATTTTATTTAAATATACCCAAATATATACGGACCGTTGTTAGTTATTTCTGCTAGTGAAGTGACTAATATATAGTCTTTTGAATTTTAATAATGATAAATAGAGGTCAAAAAGTAAATTCACGTTTGCAAAACAGACGGTGAATCAGAAAATGTAATATAGAATCAAACATGTCTAAGCAGATAACGACAATTTAGCGAATATTTATAAACTGCAATATGAATAATATTTGCCAAGGAGAGGAGTGTTTATTTCGCTAAATTACTTGATTATTTTTGTAACATTTGATAGAGAATGTAAGAGACAAAAGGAATAAAGAAATATAAGAGGGGGGTATTCGTAATCCATCAGATATACTCTTTGATAACGGTTGTACAGATATGATATTATGCGAAAATTTTATGTGACGCCCTTCTTTTAAACCTGTTTTTACCTTTCGCCATCTTTAGACTGACATAAAATTTTGAATGTTCTAAATACCAACAGCTTTTACCTCTTTGGGCCTTTCACATAATCATATTCACTTCACAAAAGTTGCCTAAGTTTAGATACAGAAGAAATATTATTAAATTTCGTTGTATTTACTTTTCAAATACAGAACGGGTGTAAAGTAATCCATCAATCAGCGGAAAAGTAAAATTAGTATCACAACGACCTTTAAGTTATGTCGTCGCAACGCCGCGCCGGCGTCATTGACGTGCTAAATTTCGTAATGGCAAATCATACTGTTGTTTCGATTATAGTTCTCAATGATTTGATCCATGAAAATAATTGTCTTCAAATATATAAAAGTGGTATTCGAAAAGGCTCCCTTACTCAACAGTGCATAGCCTTATTGCTTCATCATTTTTTGTAGTGGCGTATGACCGGGTTAACCCTAATTACATCATATCGAGACACGGATTTTGTTTCGGGAAATCCTTATAACACTATGGTAAAAAATGTCTTCTATAAACATCAGTAATCGAAGTCGCCTTTATTTGAGTATTCTTAGGTTTATTTGATGAATAATATAACGACACACAGTATTAATTTATGAAAATACATCATACTAGCAATGAATATTTTTATAAAAAGGTTGTTTAATGTATTTTAAAACCTTAAAGAGGTATAGGAATGAGTAATACGATTAGAGATTTCTATGCTGCTTGTATATTCTGGCTTTTAATTATATACATCGTTCTCTTACTGTAGTGCTTTTAAATTTATGGTCAACGAACTAGAAGTGAATATGTCAGAATGTAATTTATGTATCAATATGTTCGTAGATTATACAATGAATTTACATTTTGACCATGAACTAATGCGGTTTATGTAAGACCATGTCAATGACACTGATTTATAGCTATTTTTATGTTCAAAAAAGAAAAAATCTTTTACTGTGACCTCTGGGAACTTTAGTAGGATATTTTTTTAAATTTTGCAACTGCATAGTTACAAATGCTGACACAGGTGGTCAGACAATGATTCATGCTAACAAACTATAACTTAAGTGAACCTATTGCTTAAGTTGAGTTGTTTCATAGTTGTTTAATTTATCCCAAGACTTTCAAATCCAGTCCTTTACCAGTTTTAGTATGTATTTTTGTTTGTGTAGTACAAGGTAATGAAATTACTTTTAAAATTTTTAAGCCATATTCCAAGTGCCTACAATAAAATCATATTAGACACTGCGTTGAAAACTAAATTTAAATAAACTGACTGATTTATATATTTTTTACTTCTAATGGAAATCTATTAAGTGAGATCTATAGCGATCAATGCTGATAGATAATTAAAATATCTTATGCAGATAATTTATGGGTTTTATATTTACTTTATCAATTTTAAGTTACAGAGGGTCGGCGAATTATGTATATATTTCCGATGTTGTTTGGATTTTTTTACAATTCCGAATACATGTATTAGTAGTACCGCTAACGAAGCTTTAATTATACTTTGCGATGGTTGATTTATTTCTTTACAAAGAGAGCAATGCACTGCCCGCCAGCCGTTCGGGCTGGATGTTCGCTAAGTCCGGGTATAGTGAAATGTGAAGGCCACTACTCGTTGGAAACTCAAGTCCCTGCACCAATTATATCGACAATGTAAACTACTGTACCTAAATAATGCTCATGCTTATTCGTTATAAATACAATGGCATATTCGCCATACGTTCGTCCATTAATGAACTTTGGAAACCCCAAGATCGTAATTTTGTAATACAAGTAATATTAATGTTTTCTTAGTAATTGAGGAAGTAATTGCCGAACATTAAAACATTCCTACTGAAGGTACTGACATTGGTGAAAACTTGAATTCATTTTATTAGAATTTAAAATAGATTTTATAGGAACAGGTCATTCTCCTTCTAAACTTACATTTTTTATAGTACGATTACGAATAAGCTCGTAGAGATTAAATGTGTGAAATATAATATAGTCGATTCGTGGAATGATGAAAACAAAATAAAACTAATTTAAATATTTAGTCTGAATAAACAAGAGACGGATCTAATAAAAATAGGCGGCGACGCCAAAATTCTTTAGTACATTATTCCGGTATTTGCGACCATTAAAATACTTATATGGCTGTTGTTATGTGCACGAAATTATTGATGACCAGCTTTGAGTCATTATCATGTGATGTTTTGAAAAATTTAAAAAATGATAAGAAAATTTAAGCATACCTAGCGATATATGCTATTTCATCTGAGTTCTTTTACGGATCTATAATTTGATCAACACTTCCGGACCATAGAGTCTAAAAGTAACAAATACCCTCCAAAATGAATAGAATTAAATCACATTTTATACCTACTCATAATTTCGCACGGTCAAGTTCTTAAAATAATTTTTGTCGTTTCATGTATATCTTAATATTTAAAGGTTTTGTTTTATTCGTATGTAGATATTTACTTTTTTATTAATAATGAAAATTCCTTTTGATACATTTAGGTATTTTAATTAAAGTAATGAGCCTGTGGCATACGTTAGGTATGTAAGGTACTGGTCAAGAACAAGAATGGTACGACATTTTATTTAATTAACATTTTTCTAAAGTTTAATTTAAATCTATACTTTACTATCGATTACATTTACTTTGCGAATAAATTATCCGGAATAGCTCGATGTTAATTGTGTTTCCGTGCCTTAGTTAGATATCAACTCAAAGATTTATGTAAATAAGTGTCCTGTTCAGCCTTTTATGATTATGAAAGTTTTTTAAAAACAAATATTTTGAATATGTAATTTATTATTACATTTTTCACTTAATAAATAAAAAGAAGCAGAAACAACGCGGCATACAAAGTAGTACATTAGCGAGTAAATTCTTAAAAACTCAAGAAAAATATTGTATTGTATTTGTATGTAGTTTGATAGCTTATCGCGACAAAACAAAAAATTACTAAGCCTACATAACTTACCGCACTTTTCATATCCATTGTTTATATACAGTCAGCTCCACGCGTGTTCTGATAAGCTTGTCACTAATATTACGTCACTGAACACTGCATTCACACGGTCCACATGTCTGGGTTTGCTTAGCTTCTTCGCGAAGTTTTAGCCTCTCTCGCCCTCTCCGTGTGGCCGGCGACGTTCAACGCGCCTGTTCCAAGCGGCAAAGCGACTAGAGTCGAACTGAGTGTGTTGCAACAATACCCAAGGTTTATATATGGAGTTGCATATTACCGGTTTCTGGAGGCAGTTTTTAACAATTTTGCAAAAATGTCAAATAACAAAGATAAATATTTATATCTAAAGTAATACTTCGCCGAATTAATTAGCTTTGGGTAATTAAAGCAACCCCTTAGTTGCGAAATGTTTAATTCAGCGTGTTATTAACTTAAGATAATTTTTTAATGTATTTATGTTAACAAACACTTGTTTAATTTTAACATGCTCAGAATGTCGTAAAGTTTGTCTTGTTCGTTGTAATATTTGCTCAAGTTCTCTCGTAAGAATTACGACGAACAAGCAGGCACGAGTGTTGTTAGTCAGTTTGGCCTAAAGGAAAAAAATGGTTTATGCAAAACAGAAGCTAAATCACGTATGACAAACGACGGACCACAATGACGTACCCTGTATGCTGTTCTCCGGTGGTTGTGCAAGACCGAGCGAGGCCAGACCGTTCTTGCATTGAATCATGTGGGTCTCGGAAAGTAATAGAATTACGATTCAGAAGATGTAACAACAATAAAAAGGATATACCCGTACGTGAGCCCATTCAAGTTCAATGATTTAGCGTATTATTGAAATGGGCTTTTCTTGTTTTACCTCTATAAAAATGAAAATGCAATAGTTAGTTTGTAGTTCCACGATAGAAATTAAATAAAAAAGTAAACTTCAAATATGACAAATTTGTAAACGAAAAGTTATGCAATAAATAAAAAATATTGCAAAATTATTCTTATGTTATTTGTTCCCGCTAAATATTGACCATGAATATAAACGTATATATATAGAAGACTGATTCAATATTGAAAACCATAAATGTATTTAGACTTTTATAAGGAACTAGATTAAGAATAAATTAATAAAGCAAATTTTCTTATTAAATGGACTATGCATCATAAACTAATTTAACCATGCTGTATAGATAAGTTAATGCTAAATAGAGCTTTTACAAAACTCTTTGAAAAAATGTAATTATCATTGAAAGAATATACGACATGTGCTGAATTAAATTATGAGTAATTTCATATATCGGAAATTAGTTAAGGTCTAATAAAGTGGACTAAACAACTCTCAAATTGGTAAACCACGAATAGAAAACGCAGCGATAACTTTAAAGGACGAGAACACAGTATGTGAAGTAGGAATTTTAAATATATCCAAAAAGTTTTTTTTACAGTTCAAACTACTACTTATCTATAGCATGGTGTGTGTGATTAATTCCGATTATATTAATAGTCTTACAAACAGTCCACACGAATTTAAACAAACAGGTAATAACCGCAAAATTTTAATAAGATATTTTGTAACTTTAGATAGTGTTAATTTACGTGTTGAGAACTAGACAATGCGTTAAACGAAAAATACAATGTATGTTTTTGACCTATTGTTAATAAGCGTATGACTTTAAGAAAACGATATTTTTTATCAGCAGTATTTAATTGTCTGAGTTCTTTACTGCAAATGAATTTTTACATTTTAATAGTTTAAATGAAATCAAAGTCACGTTCTCGCGATAACATCAAAAGTAAATTTGCTAGAAAAAGAAGACACCATATACAAAGATGTTATAAAAAGCTAACCTTGTTTACCTTTGGAGGCGGTGCTTATTTTTGCATTTAAGAGGGATGGTCTGACAATTTAATTAATAGGTACACATATATCTCTCGAAACAGAAGATCTAAGCAAGTATCTTTGTTGAGACGTAACTGTCTTATCTTTAGATTATTGAAATGCCGTGTGAAGGTAGTACAACACCATGTTATTGAACACGGTTACAACAAGGTTTTTAAAAAAGTAATTCTATAGGAGACTGCAATAGACTTGCTTAATTTCTCAGTCACACGCTCAAATTAATCAGTTATTGTTCTTCTAATCATGTCTCTCGGAATTTTCGTCTAATTAAAGTTACTTACCTCAACCAGGTTCCTTTTCCTTCTAAAATCGAATGTAGAATGTTTGTGATCATACATATTTTTATACAAACGTTTTCCTGTAACGAACCTAAGTTTTTTGTTTGTCAAAATTACGCTTCATTAGTGTTGTAAAAAACTTAATATCTACTCTACGAATTTGTAAATTAAAAATATTATATTTCATTTCATTATTAATTAAGAAGGGTTATGACTAAACTGGGTCCGATATATCTGCTAAAATATTTTTATGGCATGTATTGACAGACGTTAATTTTTTGTTTGATTAATTTGATGTAAGATGATGACTTAGCTGTATGATGACATTAATTATATAATTAAACGTCATCGATCTTTTGTTTCATATCGAACATTTGAAAATTCATAAAGTTAATTCGAAACGCTCATTATGGCACTTCAGCGCTGCAAATTTCAAAGACGGAAAGGTATTATCCAGGCGGCATTTAAATGTAATTTAGATAAATGTATTTAGATATATAGACATTTCAAATTTGAAATTATAACGTAACGTTATTAATAATTATAGTTAAATAATGTACCATATCGTAAAATAGACAAAAATACTATTAAAAACATGGATTCAATTTATAAATATTTATATATGAGATATTCCGGTCGGACACAGATGTCGATATTATGTTCGTATAGATCGTCCTTGCGAAGAATGCGAGGTCATCACGCCTAGTGGTCGGCTGCGTTCTTTGGTGATCCTCAAGTAAAACAATTAATTATATAAACTCGAATCCATATTCAACACATGCCGCCATGACGCTACTGTGTGACCTGTACCTTGTACATGCGGACAACGGTTGCCGAAGCCGGTAAATAGTACAGCTAATAAGATGATAATAGATTTCTTAAGTGAGGTTTAGAACCTTATATTTATGTAAATTAGGCAAAAACGTTGCACACCCGTCGTATTTATGTAAGTTTTTAATTCGTTCTTATTTGACGTACGTTGATGTGCAATACTTGATACTTGATGTGATGATGAAATTGCTAATAATTCGCGGAAGTGACCTCCATACAAGAACTCCTACTTCTAATCTGAACCTACCTTTGTATAAATTTATATTTATTCAGTATAGTCACTTCGTGCCATGTGTAAGTCTTAAAGCTTTGTTTGATTAAATTATGATGTAAAAATTATACAACTTTTAACA
Source organism: Hebomoia glaucippe (assembly GCA_025727935.1). Taxonomy (NCBI): domain Eukaryota; kingdom Metazoa; phylum Arthropoda; class Insecta; order Lepidoptera; family Pieridae; genus Hebomoia; species Hebomoia glaucippe. Next base: position 5,183,960 of record JAOSYY010000009.1, on the reverse strand, counting down.
TACATCCTGTTTTAAATAAAGCTTGCCGTGTGCATTATACCTCCAAAACAGGGCTACTTAGTTATGTTTTTTTTGTATCACCGCTAACTTTATCGAATTTTTTCGTAGCCATAATTTATGAAGATCTCTTCAGGCGTTTGATGATTTGTCGTCGGAGTTCATTTTAATTTTTATATTTATTTTATATTCAAAGAACGCTATTTATGACACTTAAAACACAAACATACACAAATAATTAATATGCTTTGCAATGTTTAAGGGTTTTATGCATACTTTTTTATAAATGTATGCTAAAACCCATTTATGTCAATGTAATAATGACTTAAAAATAGGTTATTATACATATAAAAGTTTGAACATATGTTTATGTATGCATAATTTCAATGATCCAAATTACTGTATCTTGTAAGTTACAGCTGGTAAATGATTCATTAACACTAAAAATTAAAGGTCTTACTTACGTCACGAAATATACAATATTGCACTTCGATTAAATTGACTTTCATTATATCACAGAAATATGAAAAAATTTCACTCATACACATAAAATACAACTACAACCTTTTAAATTTAAATTTTTTAATACCTCTTACTTTCCAGTAATGTAAATGATAATATCCGTTTACGTAAATAGGTAGTTCGATTGAAAATTATTGTATCCTGTTATATTATTGTAGGTTCAATTAAAATGTATTCATGATTGAATATATAAATATGTATGTACATCATTTATTTATCATTAAACCACATGTCTATAATTGAAACCTCACAATATTTTTGCGGAAGTATTATAGATAAACGCGAGTGGATATAAAAATACGAAGTACTTGATCTTAAGAACTGAATTATTTATGGTTAAAAATATCAAAGCTTTATTAAAATGCAGAAAGTAAATCGTGTGGTATTAAAAAGGTTTCTGACAAGTTTTCCTTAACGTTCGTAAAATCAGAATTGTTATCATTCTAATCTCGTTTATTTCTGTTGTCATTGATTTTCTCTAAGTGTAAATCTTTAAGCTTTACCTGTGATGCGGTATTATTGTGTATTGTTATCACAATTAATTATTATTGAATTAGAATATTGTATTGATTTATTGACATGTAATAATCATAAATCTAAAGATTCATGCAGCCGGTGTGTGACTATCATTTTTATGTGGTTGGGATAACACTATATACTGGCGTAGGCTCCATTTTATAGCAAATTTAAAATGTTTTGTATCATAGTTTCATTCGTAATTTTATGATTTTTGTGTAATCATTGAAACGACGCAATGCTCAGCAGATACTTCTAAATACTTTTATCATTGTTTTTAGTGTTTTGTTGTAACTAATATGTAGGCACTTTTAGTCTAAGCAAAGTAATCTTTAATATTGCACGGGTAAAGATAGTTATTTAACCGAATTGGGAGACGACTTTACTAGTTAACTAGCTTTTGCCATCGGGTTGGCTTGCGTTCATTTCGATTTTTACACCTTGTGTTACATTATTGGACTTTTAGTAAGTATCGGTAAATTTTTAAAAAATATAATAAACCCTTACTATCCAACACAAAAAAAATGATTTTGAGATTAGCTCGTTCAAACAAATAAACTCTTTAGCTTTATAATATTAGTATAGATTGAAAAATGAATTTATAAAACTCTTATTATTCTTACGTTTTATCTCTTCAAGCGAGGATGGTCACAAGTATATTAATCATAATACTTGTGTAAGGCAATTAAAGCATATATTATGATGTACTGACTATTTTAATAATTCACAACTTATAAAGTGACTTGGGTTTAGATTTCAAAATAAATAATCTTTTTGTTACAGTTACGTGTTCCTCTTCGCCAAGTTCTGCGTCCTCGTGATCTCACTGTTGTTATAACTAAACGTCATCTCAAGGTCGGGATTAAGGGGCAACCACTGATCATCGACGGTGATCTAGACTCGGATGTGAAAATTGAAGAATCGACATGGGTGCTGCAAGACGGCAGGATTTTACTCGTTAACTTAGAGAAGGTTATTTATATTTTTTCTTGATACCAACCGAAAGATGTCTGTTATATGTAATAGTCACATTCATATAAATTTCATCATCTTAAAATAATTTAAGACATAATTAGACATGGTTCACAAAATCGACATAAGGGCGAACACAATCGTGGGCAATAGCTTGTTAGCAATAAATATTATAATATAATTGTTTTACACTTCGTGGTGGTAAAGAGTATACAAGGACACAGACAGTAAATTAATCAAGAACGCACGATAATATTAAACTAACATTTTGTTTTTTTATGTACCTGGTTTTGATGGCATAAGTCTAAGTCAATAAAATAAAAAAAATAAAAGATTTAAATTAAATAACGGGCATATGGATTAACAAATAAATTAAGAGATCACTATCACATCGTAATTACTTTGTCGTTTAAGGGATTGTATCATTACTGTAATAGACACCAAAGCAAATGTTTTTCAAAATTGCGAACCTTAAATATCACCTGTCTATTATTATGTAGGTCAACAAAATGAATTGGTGGAGTCGTCTCGTATCAACAGACCCTGAAATATCGACTAAAAAAATTAATCCAGGTATGTGCCGCATAATTTAATAAAAATGAGCTTTATAAAATGGTATTTTTAAAAATATTTATCTAGAACAATAGCGTCTTAGAAAGTCCATTAACGATAACGATATTGGCCTAATACCTTGAAAGGTTTTTCAATATCGTAAAATGTTATTAACGGTTTTTAGTATAATCTGTTGGATTGAAATTTATTAAAATTTACGATTAATCGCTTAAGAAGCGGAAGTGTCATTTATTTTTTTTATTTTATACAGAGCCTTCAAAGCTTTCCGACTTAGATGGAGAGACCAGAGGCTTAGTCGAGAAAATGATGTACGATCAACGACAAAAGGAAATGGGATTGCCAACTAGTGATGAACAGAAGAAACAAGACGTACTTAAGAAGTAAGTACATAAATATAAGCAGTTAAATGATTTGTGCTAAAACGTTTTGTCGCATTAAACATTTTCTATATACTACTGATGCAACAAAAAAACAAATGATATTACGCATAACCGATCTTAATATATTTCGATGATCTCATTACTAATTGCGGAGATTATACGTAAAAGGCTCTATCAAGTTCAGAGATTGGCGAAATAAAGATTATGTGAACGAATTCATGGATTTAAAGACTTTCATTTTTTCTGACAATGATTCTCCTTGATACAGGTACTGATTTTCCGCATACGTAGTGATTGTATCTACTATTAATAATACTCAAATTTCTTACAGGTTTATGGAACAACACCCTGAGATGGATTTCTCCAAATGTAGATTTAATTAAATATGGCATTAGAGATTATCATGTTACAGGTATAATTGCTTATCTTAAGATAAACATTTAAATGTACTTGTTCAGAATTACTGTACAATAATTTTGCTTGTATATCAGTCGTATTTATAATCTAGCAGTCAACTTGTTTCTCAACAATATGTTATAACATAAGTTTAACGAAAAAGGTCAACCTTCGTTTTCGTTCCATTATAACTGACCTTATTAATTTTTGTGCACTCAGTAGACAAATTAAGATTAATTCGTATCTAATTCGTCTTGAAGGTGTATTTTATTGATTCACGACTAGCTAGATTATAAAAAACAAAGGTAATTAAGCATACAATAAAGTATAATTAAATAAAATAAAATGGATATTTTATTTCTCAAGAGAGTATTTGCAAATTTAAAGAATATATTATTAAAATATAGGCCGCTTAAAGCTGAAACTCCAGTTTCTTTGATTTTGAAGAGCGGTAAATAGTATACGAAATTATAAGATAAATCCTGTATAATTTTAAAGTATTATCTGATTAGATGCTAAGTAGAATGATAGTATTATACAATATGAAACAAACTGTAATGAGATTTAAGAATACTTTCTATGGATCTACTACATTAGTCGTTAACTACTAAAAACCAAACATGTATTTGGTAAATTATATAAGCTAAACCTTATAATATATTATACTAGATATTTAATTAACTTGGTATTTATAATAGTAATTATGCACATATTATCAGATATGATTTTTGATAAATTTAAAAAGTTTTACAGTAAACCTTCGTCTGTTCGTGGGGGAAAATGGTACAATTGTATTTGGTAAATGAAATACAATATTTTTTTATATGGTATTACAGACGTAAAAATATGCGCTATTTTATTAGTAACAGATATTTTGTCTATCGGAATTGACGTTGGCAGATTACAATTAAGTGATGTTGACATTTGACAAATACGCTAAAAAAATAAATATCTAGCCGATGGCCAATAGTTTGACACCGAGGCATATATTACATATTTAACACAACAAATACCATTACAACAATTTCTAAACTCTAGATTGTCTGGCAGAACTGTCTCTTAAGTTAATGTTAAATCGTTAATTAAAAACAATAAAAATATGGTTAGAACTGTTTATTCTCCTGAGTATTGCCTCCAGTATCTGGAACAGTATGCTACTCAAGAAGTATATGTTATTGGTTTAATATTGGGTCAAGTAAGTGATTTTATAATGAAAGTTTTAATCTGTACACCGAAATTAACATTAAAATATTCAATCATAATTTGTAATGCGCTTTTCGTAAAGGTGACGGAATCACGAGAAAATGTTATCCACCTGGCCCGGACTCCTGAAGAAAAGACTCCCGATACGTCGTCAGAAGCCAGTTATGGTTCAGAGAAGCCAGAGTCTTTACGAAGTCTATTAGGTGTCTCAGAGACGTGGCTCGCCGATCACGCAAAACACGTCACCAGAATGTTACCTGGGGGGATGTTTGTTCAAGGTTCACTTATCTATAAAATATAGCTTATAAAGGACTAGTATATCGTGAAACACTACATTTTCCTGACAGCCTTGCAAAAAATATAAAAAAAGCAAACAAAAGACTTTGCTATCTTTTGCATAATCTGTAGCACACTACACAATCTTAATAAATTATGTTTAACATCTTTTCGAATAATTTAATAAAATCTACATTAATATTACTACAACTTTAATGAAATCTTTGACATTATTCAGTTCAGCACTATTTATGGACTTAACAAAATAGAACAAAAACAATATATTGATAAAAAAATTTACAGGTGTGTTTATTACAAGTGATGAAGATATCTTTGAAGAACCTAACTATTTCAGCAAAGTAAAGTCTGTCCTTAACTATACTCATAAGGCTCTGAATGGTAATCCATATATGTGTGGTAATTATCCTCACTCTAATGAGAAATTGATATTACATATGTGTACAAGTACAAAAGTCTTGACTTGTAAAAGTATTGAGGTTGGTACGGGAAGCAAAATGACAATTAAACCTGTTGAATGGAAATTTCTTTCAAAACCTCAACAATGGCAAAGACTGGACTGTTACTATGAATTTGATGATGTCTACCCAGTTGTTGTAAAGAAAAGTGGTATATCGGTCAAACATCAGTTTCAGGTATAAAAACAGATGTAGTTTTAAGTAATTTTACTTAGCAATATCTACATTTTTCTTTACTTTTAAATATTATAGCAAATTCTGGAATCAGCACACAAAACTGTGGAGTCCAGTGTTATGTTTATTGATGGAGAATTAAAGGAAGGTTCAGAGGCATTGGAACAATTGAATAAAAAGAAAAAACTCAAGAATAGTGTGAAGTCTGCACAAGACACACCAAAATCCATGCATGTATCTTTATTTGTGCCTTTTGTGAGTATAATTAACATAACGTATGAAATTGTCAAGGCTTAAAAAGAAACCTCAAGCTGTAATCCAGTGAGTTATGAATTATAAAAAATGTAGGCATAAACATTTTTATATTAGTTAATGATATTTCTAAGTTTTTAAATGCTACTCTTTCACCAATGCTATTGTTAGTTAATACATAAACAATCTACTTTTTTGACTTACTTGAGTGAGAATTATTCTTTTAAACCATCCAAACCAGTGTTATAATACCACCAGATTATTGATAACATAATCTGTTGTCAAATCTAATTGAATAACTATAATTGTAGAATATGAAATTAGTATGAAGGATCCTGAAGAATGTTAGAGGTCTCTGAAGTAATCCAAAGCTAATTTTCATTGCTGTCTATTTGCAGGAAAATTCTCTTCCAGAGACTGTAGAGTATTTAGAATGTGATGGCAACATACACTTCAGCGGAGTTGTTGCTTCAAGTGTATTTATGTACCCAAAAGCTACAGTCAGTGAAGCCATAGCTGCAGTGAAACAAGATATCATTCGATCACTGGCGTCTAGGTTTACTATGCATTGTGATGCATTGATTGATGACAATCTACTCCCGGAAGGTAATAACTTATTACAATATGCAAATATTTATTTGAATACTGACAAACAAAAGCTTAAAAACAAGTATTGCAAGCATATTATTCATAAAAGGTAAAATGAAAGTCTAAAGGTATCCTTTTGTTTTTGATAAAACTGAAAATTTTATTTTTTCAGAGAAAGTATGCTTTAATGAACCACCAAGGCGAGTTTTAGTTCCAGTTGGATCTTTATATCTCTGTGATTACTTGTTTCCCGGAGAGGCGCCAGCTGAAGCTCTGCTATCAGTTAAGGAGCTCCTTGACCTGCAAATTACTGAAACAGATGTTATTTGTGATGTTGAAACACCAGCAGGTTTGAATATGGGCTTCATGTCAGTTTTGAATAGTTATTTCCTATCTATTAGACAATTCCCTAATAAATTTAAGAACTGTAGAAATTACGTTTTCATAATTTTGAGTTGTATCTTATGCCGGTGTGACTGTCTGATTTACTATAATAAGCTTAAGCTTAGCTCAGTTAAGAACTTAGAATTGTTTGAGGTATTGGTTTGTTACTGCCTTTCACAGATGCATTATATTACATTTGAAAGAATTATTGATTCTTAGAATGATTATGACAACTGTGTCAATAGTCGAGTTGTCTGTTGAAAAATCTATTTTAGTACTTGCCATTCTATATCTGACTTAAAAATATTTTTAATGTATGTGTTGCTTGAATAATGAGTGCTTATTGTGATATAATGATACTACTTTAATTTACAGACACATCAGAATTTGACGCATTGGATCGCGATGCAAGTAGCGAGGAGCTACTGGCCACTCCTCAGGAAGCCAGCCAGTTTATGTATATTACAGGAATTTGTTTTGCAATGTTTGTCTTAATCGTTTCAATATTCATACATTACTACGATGGCATTATTACTTGTCTCAGCAATTTTCTATCTAGGTCCTAAATTTATATGAAATTATTATAAAACTTATAATTTATCTTGGTTGCATGTAAACTTTATAGACTTGTCTATTTCTATGAAAATGATGGTACTCAGATCGTGTTTTATTATATGCACCTGTTTTGTACAGAATGCTGTGTAATGTTCAATTAAATATTAATAAAATATTTTTTATAATAATTGTTGTGTTTTTACTGGTAGTAACTACGGTTTGAATATAGTTACAACTACGTGCATACATATACGTGCGTATAGTTACAACCATATATGTTTTTCGCACTGAATTTCTGTACGAAAATCGTATTGATATTCAGTGATAGAAATTTTGATTCTATCCTTAATATGTGTAATAAATAAAATAGAAACGCAAAATTTTCTATATTGCTCAATTTTTAAAAGAGGTCATAGCGACATCTGTTGAAAAATAATTATAATATTGATTATATTTTTAACGCCATCTAACAAATAATTTTAATAATTAAATTAAGAAAACTAGGTGGCAGTGTAAGCGGTCTTTATGTTAATACAACTAAATTAAAAATACTTTCATTTTACATTTATATAAACTGATAATTGACTTATTAATCGCGATAACAGATACAAATCTATAAGTATGTTATCATTATACTTCCTGAATTATTATCATAAGAAAACATTAGGATAAATTTAAAATTAAAGTTGGATGTATTTATGAATTGACTTGTGATGATATCATTCATAAAAATGGGTAATGGCAATTCTACTAAGCCGAGTATTCAAGTGACAGTAACATCATTGCAGCTGTCCAAAACTCTACATTTTTAATATTAATCTATGTGACTGTACTTCATAGTTTGTAGTATAACGAAGTTTGTTTATCAATTATCATTGATGTTTCGTTGTTTAACATGGTGACAAAATAAGATTACAAAGTTTAATAAAAATTTCAATTCTTTTTTATGAAGTTTATAAGACAAAATGTTCAATTTTATAAAAGTTGTTTTAGTGAAGCGGTGTGCAATCTTTGAATAAATAAAATAGGTAATTCTTTGGTACCAAACTGGTTTTAAGTGCGTGTGATAAGAAGTGTAATTAAGAATAATTTTGAACAATGGCATTTTCTTTTACTAAACTTAAAAATATTTTGAACACAAATAAAGAGAGTCAGTTGTCAGGTAGTGGAAGTGTAGACCCAGAAATAGGATTCAAATTGTCCTTGCATCCTATAACTAAAAATTTATTCGTTACTGTTATCGCCGCCCGGAATTTGCCATCCTTCTTTGGACTCAGTCGTGCCCACGGCTACCTTGTTAAGGTAACTTCCTCTTAAATTATAATAATTAATATATATGTCCTAACTTTTCATAGCTAACAATTGATTGGCTTTTACAACAGTTTCGAACTATGATTGTTTACTACAAAAAGTTAAAAACTTCACTAAATGCACGGCTTCATATAGCAAATTACCTACTATTAAAAACAAAACACGCCCTATATAACATCATAGTAAGTGGTCACAAGCATTAGTTTAATTGAATTGTAATTGTTTTCAAATTAAAGTTAATTTATTTCAATGAAGATATAATGCTGATGTTCATAATTCAGGAAAAAGTAATTACTTTAATAACTTACATCTTGTATAGAATTAATATAGAACTTTAGAGGATAACGTTATTAGATATTTTGATATGTCAATCTAAATTAACGACAGTGCTCTTTACATCTAGCGAACCCCACACACATAATATGAAAATTATAAATAACGGAACAAGCCATAAACATTGAACTCAATGTGCAAATTAATGGTGTGTGTTTATATTTCTAGATACGATATACATATTATGCGTATATGTGATCCAAACATTATTAAAAATATATCCATGACGGCGTGAAACAATTTCCTATTTCATCGGAATTATATTAACAGGTGACGTCAATTATTATTAATCGATTTCGTTATCTGTACCCGAAGTATTTCTTCGGTAGTGTCACGTAACACAGTATCGTATATATGTAATATAATAGCCGGCCATGTATCTATTCACTAAGTTGTCATGGTTCCATCCTCAATAAAGAATGTTATTGCATCTTAAACTTTTAGATAGAGTATATCAAAGTATACATAAACGTAACCATGTGTACATTATTCAGCGTGACACGAAATTCGTATTTGGTTCTATATCTTTTTCACTTTATTTTTTTTAAGACTTGCTGTGCTCTCTTTAAAATAAGACATCCAATTGTTTGAATAATGTTTGTTTACTATTGCTACAGCTGCTGAATGTCTTTGATATATTTAGGTTAGATCTTGATCTTTGGTCAGAAATAGAAGAAAATATATGTATAACTTTTGGAAAATTTGTAAGATTAAATTACGTATTAGTAAACAATTATTGACAATAATTCTCTTTACCAAATAGTTCAAGTGCTTTAAAAAAATGGAAAAATGATTAATTTTTTTCTGGCTGCATTATAAGTCAAATTGTAAATTATCCGTCTCACAAGAAACATAACTTCAACCATTTCGCTCACTGAAAGGTGTTGACGAATTAATCAACAAAAATAAATATATACAATACTGGTAAGGTACATTGTTAATATAATTTGAAACCGTTAATGTAAATAAAAGTTCAATTTTTAAGTGATAGAGAAATCTAGGAGCAAATAAATTGTGTAATGACTGATAGCATTTTATTGATAATTCTTACACGTACCGTGTATCAAACTATTTAAGAAAGGTACAACTATGCCATTAAACGATTTCAAACCTTGGAGATACAGGAAGAAACAATTTTTCAAATACAATAGTTAGCCCGTGGTTATGTATATTGGTATTAAGCGTAATGAAAATTTGATTTATACTAAACCACGTATGTACCTACAAGCTTTTTACTATTGCTAAAGAACGCCTTGCGCTGAATCGATGTGTCTGGTTCGATTTTCGGATAGTCTAACATGTTCCTAAAAATTATATTAAAATGTCGTTCGTGCCGTAGTCGTCTGTTGATAATGCCATAAAAAAATTAAATTAAGTTAAATTCATTAAAACGGATATGTTAAATAGTATCAATACAAATGGACAATGCAAATAATATTAAAAAGTAGGATCGTATATGATAGGTATGTCTCAACTATTATAACAATAGACTATGTTAGTCAAAATGTTTGGAGCATGAAATCAGTGTCCATACGTTGAAATTCATGAATATAAAGAGTAATTTTTCATAGTACAATATCGATATCACGCTATTAATAATATTAATAACCGCGCTACGCTCGTCTTACGTGCGCTAGGGAAATGTGATACGTACAACCACAGATAATAAAATTATGGCCTTCTGAAGAAAATGTGGGTACATTGTTGACAATTGTTTTTTAACTAAACTGCATAGGCATACACAATGAAACATATAGTAATTGCTGATGTGTGTCGATATTAATACATATGTATATTGAAAGCTTAATTTTAATTTAATTAAACTATCGAAATAGCTCTCCAAAAGCGGAACTATTTACTTAGGGCTGAAATGAATATTATAAAAAATGAACTAAATTTAACAGTCAAAACCTAACAGTGACCTATTAATTAGCGCGCGAATAAGGATATCAATTATTCCCGTTGTAATTCACCATCAAACTATAATTAAGCTCTAGTAATATTAATTTAATTGTTGTTTATTATGACATTGTTGCTTAAGCCTAGAATCCGGAAAAAATGTCTGAGGATATTATAGTAACGATCCTCCTCTCAAGAGAAATGCTGTGTTTTGGCCAAGGGTAGGATTTTAACTATAAATATATAATATGTACCTTAAGAAATATATAGCTTTACGACAAATGATGTAATATGGCTAAGGCTTTAAGGTTGGCAACGCGTCTTCTAGACCTTACTGATCTTGTATGTGTCCATGGGCGACGGGAATCGCTTAATATAGGTGAATTGTATGCTCGTTTGGCTTCCTATCGTATAAAAAAGAATAATTTACAAAAATTATAATTAATTTCGCTATAAAACTTCGTCAAGAGTTCAGTACAATATCAGCGTTCATAAAGTTTATTTTCTTGAAAATATATATTTCTTACTAGTGCAAAAACACTGAATGCAAGAATGTTGAGTTTGCAAGTTCGTAATCATAAATTCATTTTATTTAATAATGATTTTACTGCGCTTTTTCAATTATTTTTAAATCGTTGATGGACATAAGATGAGTATTTGGTTTGTTTAACCATTAATTCTGTTATTAAATTCCTATCACAACGCATGTAAAAATCAAAACGCAAGATATCAGATTGGATTTTATTTGAACTTATTTTTGTTTTATTCTACAGGTGAAAGTTTTTCCAGGCGATAGTAAATATGAAACGTCGCTACAAGATAGTGCGAGTCCAGTTTGGAATGAAGATTTTAAATTTCAACTTAAACCAAAAGATGTAAAAAAGACAAACGAACTCGATCTGCAAAGTCAGTTGGCTGGTCACTTTTTATCATTAACAATTTACGCATTATTAGAATCTCCCAAAACGGACCTAGACAAAAGAAAGAGTGCCAAAACTTTAGATGGTAAATCCACGATGAACGCAATGAACAATGATGAAGCCAAATCAAAATCTAGTTTATTATCAACATTTGGTAGTTTTAAAACTACTAAATCCGAGGCAACCACGCAAAAATCTATTCTCGAGAAACGGAGAACCGTTGGAGCAGCGACATGGAATTTTGACTCGAAATTGTTTCAAAATGATTTGAAAAATGGCTTAATCGGTACACCGGATATTTGGAGGCCTATAAATGCCATTGCCAGTGGACTCAATACTATTGACACAAGAGTAAGTAATAATCTATAATAATATGTTATCTTGTACCTCCTAGAATTCGTAAATTGTTTTTCCATTAGTTTCTGTTATATCGACTCTCATTGTCACTAATTATTTTTCATTAATCTCTCCTTCAAATCGTCTAAAGCAGACGGGTTTTCATATTGTATAAAAACCACATTATATTTTGTTATTTTTATAATTTCGATAAATTATCCTGTTAATACCAACGATGATACAAGGATAATTATTTTATGCAAACAGTTGCCCAAAAGGTTAGAATTCTCAATCTACATTGAATTACTAATAAAGTATAATTTACGGTGTAAAGAAATTAGGCTTATGTCTCTACTGGAATAAGAAGTTCAATTTGTGATTATTTCCTGAAATGTTTAGTAACATTAACTGTTATAAAAATGACATATTTTAACAAAAAACATTCATTCTTATGCTGATTTATTTTAAGTGATAATATAACTTCGAAATCAACGTAAATTTTTTAATAGATTTGTGAATTTTATAGAAAGACAAAACTATACGTACCTACTTCGTTTAGTGACCGGTGTTCCTTTACGATGTTTTCTGTTAATGGAAAGTCAATAGCTACCATTTCCGTGTTAACAATGCTTTAAACTCAGATCAAAGGCTAACCAATTAAATTCAATTAATAGTCCGTTTAATTAATGCTGTGTGAATGAGTCAGCATTGAATTGGTAGCCACTGAGAATTTTAAATAGTCTTGGTTTTGCGTGTAGGTACAATAGAATGGTTTTGACCTCGACCAGACCTAGTGTAGACACGGAGTAGGTACGATGTATATTGAGATGACGTAAGATTACAAGACCTTGTGAATCTTTTTTTAAAAATTTATGTAGTATTATCGTAATTATGCAATAACGTATCTGCGTGATGGGCGATAACTTGCGAAAATCACACCTTATCTCTATTATATAGGTTTTCATATACCTAAACTATTGCTGTTTTCATGACAAAAGCGAACATGGGCAAGGGCTAAGATATTTTACTTTTATTATGTACCTATGTTGAAGTAATTTTATACTTCACTGAGTACTGATACAGAATATCACTGGATTCTCCGATAAATCCAATATTATATATATAAGTTGTTAAAATATATTGTAAGATTAATTGTGAAACGATACACTTATGTCTGCATGTTAAAATCCGCTAAACTGCTGGGCCGACTTCGAATGTTTTTTTATAAAGATAACGATACTAATTAAGTCTTATTATCATGTGCTTGAATTTATCAACTTTATTTTAACACGGGTGAAATCGCGCGGCACTTCAAGTCTATTTATATTTTTATAGAACAAATGATTATTGGAAAATTTAAAGTCAAATAATTCACGGTAATATATAATAAAACTGACATAGGAGACCAGAGTCATTTTATTTCGATTTTAGCGTTCTGTTATTTTAAGCTTGCAATTTATATAATTGTAAAAATGCGAATATGGCAGTAATAATGTATTCCAGGTAGCGCGTTTCATTCAATTTAAATAATTAACTGATTCAACGGATTAAATATTTCATATGTAGCTCTTTTATGATATTCAGTTTTCGTTGAAATTAAATGTTGTGCGGTTTGAGTTGAAATATTATTATTTGCTAAAAGTATCTTTTTTCTACTATCGGCTTCGTTTACGTTCATTTCGATTTTTACACCTTGGGTTACATTATTGGACTTTTAGTAAGGAGCCTTGATTTTTTTGAAAATATAATATAGTCTCTAGCCTACCTCGATAAATGTTCTATCCAACACTAACATAGATTGGTTCCTGAGATTAGCGCGTTCAAACAAACACACTATGCAGTTTTATAAGTAGTATAGATAAACGGTTGTTTGACTACGTCCCACCTGATGGGGAATGATGTGTGTGATATAAAAACATAACTTATTTATTAAAAATAGCTGTTTAGTTCTTTTAGAATATACTTCGTAATAGTACGTTGTGATTAGTACTTAGGATGATTTGTAGTTGTTCAACGAAATTGCCTTGGGTTTTTATTGCGGAAAACTTCGTTAGCACTTTGGATCATAATAGTCAGAGCTAACGCGACTTATATTGCATAGCTAAGATTATATTATACATACTCAATATTTAAGTAAATCAGCAGGAACCGCGTGTGTGCTTTCAATGAATTCATGCAATGATTATGGGCGATTAGAGAAGAGAAAAGCAAGCAAGTACAGGCTAATCCCTAAAAATTTTCATCGAATTTGAAGAAAAATACTTAATATGAATAGACAACTCGAAGTGATTGACAACATCGTCATGAACGCGAGTAAAACCACAGGAAATGGCTACTCTTTAGTATCGTGGCGTGTAAATATTTCAGGGCGTTTTGAATTGTTGATTTTCATATATTATACATATATAGTTATTATGAAATTCAAAATGGCAACTTAAACATTACGCAAATGATTTTTCTGTTTCAAATAAAATAAACACATTAAATTGAAGTAATAATTTATTATTCTACTCGTAATTGTATCGAGCAAAATAGAGTGCGGTTTATTGTTTTTTTTGTTTTTGTTAAATTTTAAATAGTGTTCAATTCATTTTTCATTCATTTTAGGAATCCCCAATAAATCAAAGTAACCCAAGTTGTATGTAATGGTTGGTAGATTATAGGCTCAAAGTACAGGTGCCAACTGAACGATTGATCTTTTTCACTTTGGGACTCGTTTCAATCTATTCGCCCAATTTCTTGATTGTCACCTAAAATTTTATTCGTGGGATGTGGGACGGACTTTTATAAATATATTATTTATTCTAAACGTGGAAGCAGTTGTCAATTTATATATTTTTGAGAATATATAAGACACGCGAAAGAATTCCTTTGTTTCATTGTATTAAAAGATGATTGATACCAAAATCCTATTTATTAAAAGATATCTAATAAGGCATTTCGTTGTTTTGTGTATTTATTAAGTTTTCATTACAGCTTTGTAGTTAGTTTATACAAATGATTATATTTTCAGAGAGAAAATAGAAAAGGTCAGTTGGAAGTGACGCTTCTGTATGGGGCCAGTGAAGACGGATTCAACGACACCGTGCAGCTCACTGTTAATAGGCTGCGATGTAGCGTGCAGACAATGCAAGAACACGAACAATACAAAGGTAAAAGAAAGGAATACCCATAGTCGCATTAACGCCACTATGTCTCGTAATGAAGGTGACCTGAGACTAAATATAGTCTTAAGATTTGTTAATTCATTTTTTCTAAGTAAAGTTTTGAAATTACTCAAGTATGGGTTGAGATTTGAATTACGTTTTTGAATATAGGCTTCAGACACTTATGGTAACATAATGGTTAGGCCAAAGCAGCAACATATTCCCTTAAACTAACTTTAAACTCGCTGTAGACCTTATGACAGATAAGTGTAACCTTATCTCAAAAAAATAACTGCAATAAGAATGACAGGAAATTAAAATAACACTTATTGTCGGCAAATCAACAATCGAATGTACCTACAAGTTTCAGATAATTTTGTAATTTTGTTTGAGATTTATTCCGGAGTCGTAAAGAATTAGCTAGCTAAAACTGAACATAATTTACTTGATGTTTTTTTGGGTATTTTTGTTTAGCTATAAGAGTATACAGTACATCGTAATTATCAGTGTGTTGTGAAATATAAAATAGTTTTCATAACGTACTTAATAATATATACTTTTGCTGGAATATTTTGCATTGAAAATCATTTATCGTCTCCTGACATATTCGTATTATTTATGGCTCCCATCTGTCACCTGTATCGTGAATGTCACTTACAGACATCGCAGTACAATTGAAAAATATGCTTACGACAGATATTTGAAGCAGGCCTTGTATGTCGAAATCTTAAATTCCTTTCTGTGACGTATTATGTAATTTTACTGAACAACCTTTGGTCTTAGAAATTTATACTCATAATTACGTAGTTTTCTTTGGCTATTATAGCCTAGACGTCATATAAAATTATAAAGCGTTGTGTAGTCGATGAGTTACTGGGCGCAATATTTCGCTGCTTGATTAATAAAGAGGAGAGAGTGGCTTCGACGCACGTTGACATACTAAAAAGCATTTACTTGGACGTTATATTTATACCAGTCAGGTCGTTTATGACGTCTTCGTATATGCCTTTATACATCGTACTTAGTTATTACTCATTATTAGTTACTACTTACCTTTAAAAGGTTCAAATATACGAGTGCACGATTTTATCGTGAGCATTTGTTATTCAAAGCTTGCTTAAGCTTGGTCGTAATTTAGATGTGCGAACGTTGTGTACGCGAGAAAATACTTAGGTGACAATTGAAAGCGTTCGTGGAACGGATATTTTTGGGAATGGAGTATAAAGTGACGGAATGTATTATGTTCTTTAAAATTATTACTACCAACTGATATCAAAAGATACTTTTCAATGTGTAATTTCGCATTGTTCTCTAAGTTTAATATATTTTTTTTATTTTTCTAACAATATTTAGTACATTAATGGATATTATTTTTATCCTACTAATTGTCGATTTAAAGATATAGTATATGGCAGAAGATAACTTTTGATTGGAATATGTTATACACAAAATCTCGGTACAAATAGTGTTAAGGATTTGAAATTTAAGTTCTATTGCAAAAGAGGATATAATTGCTTTGTATTTATTAAAATTATATTATGTAAACAATGAAAATATCACTCCGTGTTAATTACTCTATTTTATTACATTCATGCACTGATGAACTTGACGTTTATTCAATGGTAGGTGGAATGTCAGCCACGTGACATCATTGACTATTCTATGATGCGCTGTTGACCTATATATTTTTAATCATTCTGAAATTCATAAACTAAATTAGTCGTAATATTGCATTACATCTGACACCTTTAATAATTTTAAAAATAATAAACTATAAAAAAAATAACAAGAACTTAAATATTTTGAACTTAGATCAAATCCATAACTCTTGTTTGGTTCATTTATATGTCTCTTAGACATTTTACTAAATCCAATATAAAATTATCAATTTTCAGCACCTCTATATTTGAAAGCGACAATATTGGAGGCGAATAAGGCAGAATGTTACTGGAAGAGCGACAGATTCGTTCCAACAATATCGGCGAGATGGGATCCAAAATGTGCCACTGTCAAACTGTCAGTTTTCAAAGTGAACTTAAATAAAGTCAGCATTTATATAAGTCTAGGTTGTAAAACTAAAATGGCGAAGAAAGAAATACTTGGTAAAGCAAATATAGATGATAAATCGGCTTACGCTGACAGCTGGAAGGAGTCCTTACGACAGCCAGGAGTGCCCAAGACTTTTTGGGTGAATTTTGAATGATTAATTTACGAACTTTACCCTCTTGTAAACTTTTATATTAAAAAATATATGCGTATCTAACTACCTGCCTACATCTGCACAATTATGATTCTTCCAGCAATGGTTTAATCAGTTGATGTAAATACGTTAGTTGTTGTTAGTTATTGAATCAATATTTGTATATATTACTTTACTATTGTGACAAAGTCAAAATATATTTTAATGATTGACGAGAACACTCTCAAAATACTTTGATATGGTATGTTCTAAATGAATTATATCTAATATACATACATGACCAACCCGTCCATAGAGTAATTTTAATTAAAATAAGCATTTACTATATACAATACAATTGGGAAATTAACATTTATATGTTATTTGTTAAATAATCGACTTGGACAGATAAGTTCTGTGATATTTAAAAAACCATGAAATTTTGTATTTTCCTCTTCTATCTATATAATATACGTATGATTGTTTTACTGTAGTATTATTACTGATTATTGCCCTTTTTGGTGCAAAAATAACATTATTAAACGAGTAATATATTGTCCATTATTAGTCTGTAAGTCTATACTTAATAAAATGTTTTGATAACTTTCATAAATAAAACATTTGTGCTGTTTACATCTCCTTTATTTATTTTTATTTGCCCTCCTAATGTCTAAGATTGCCTTAACGTGAACTTTAGAATACCTTACTGAAATAAATAATAATAATAATACTAATATAGAAATTAGACAGTGTTTTCCTATTCTTAATTAAAGAATTCTAAATTGAGTACTGTGAAAATATTTATTTAAATAAATAATCAAAATTTCATTTAGCTGCTGTTTTAAGGATATAAGAACCTACAATGAATAGACAACTTTCAGGCGTTCAGGCTATTTTTATCCCAGGACATATACTTAGACCAGCAAATCTCAGGGAGGCGACGATAGTAATTCCACATTTAAATTGCAAAAGCAAAACTCTACTGAGGTACGTACATAGATCAGGATCTATCTCACCTGAACATTAAAGTTTCAGAAGTACCTAATTCGAACTCAGGCGTTCAGGTTCGTGACTGAAACCTAGACTAGTTTGATATCGGTCGGTATTAGCAGAAAAGAGTGAAGAATGTTTCATCCATCAATATTAGAGTTTGTGTTTTTCCTATTATTTTATTTTTAATTCGAATATTGGAAAACTTATAGGTAGGTCCCTCGAATAACTCTCAATTTCTAGTCATGAAAACATTTTAGCTGTATCAATTTCCTTATAAAATAAAAAATTTAGGAACGAAATATCGATGTGGCCT
Organism: Hebomoia glaucippe; assembly: GCA_025727935.1. Classification (NCBI taxonomy): domain Eukaryota; kingdom Metazoa; phylum Arthropoda; class Insecta; order Lepidoptera; family Pieridae; genus Hebomoia; species Hebomoia glaucippe. The sequence continues at coordinate 5,165,266 of JAOSYY010000009.1, read as the reverse complement.
TTAAATAAATTGCCTTTTTATCACAATTTATAAACTTTAAAAATACAGAACCAAAAGATTGGTGCCTACTATTAATTAGTGCGCAAAGTTTCTTAACTGCAAATATAGTAAATATATTTACTAAGAAGGTTGAAAGTATAATAAATGAAAAACATACATACAATTTACAATGCTCGATATAATGATGGCATTATAAATTAAATTACTTAAGTTTTAATATTTGTCTCGCTGTTATATGAAAGCAAATTAAGTCACAATTCATTAATATTAGAATTTTAAGTGAACAGAACTGTGTAAAAATTGTGGAGTACAACTACCTATGATATTTTATCTGTTAACTTTGCTTTCCGGGAATGCCGTTCATATATAATTTACGAGGCCTATAGGAATTATGCAAATGAGGTCCCAAAGCGTCTACGATTCAAACTTTTTCAAAGCAATCAGAAATATAAATTACTTTATATATTTTCATTTTAATCAGATATGGTTTTTTATACTATTACGCTACATTTATGAACAAACTTGGACACAATTACACATATATACGTAAATGGTTAATGCTGTAACATCACTTACGTGTTAATTTTTTAGATTATTCGTGTATCAGGTTTAATAATATCTTTAAATAAGTATGAAATGTATTGATTTTTGCGTCACATTTTTTGGTTACTATTAGCATGATTATCATCATAGAAAATGAAATACTATTTTGTAATCCACATCAGTCATGAAGTTAATACGTCGTAGCAAGATGTAAAAGTTAAACAATGATATAATTTTGAATAAAATATAGGCATGTCAATACAAAATTAACATTTTAAAATAATCATTAGGCTCCGTTGGAGGGTTGCCTGCCTTTCTTCTTGTTCTGAACAAGCGAGAAGAGCATCGTCATTTGGAGCTCTCTTTGACCGAAGTAATATTTTTTATCTTATTTCGCCATGTCGGCTACACCAATTATTAGAGCAACGTATATACAAAAGGTACAGAAAGGACCTTAGAGTACGGAAAATTAAAGATTTATCCTCATTATTTTCTTTAAAAATTGTGTATTATTCGTAATTATGGTGCACTAATGTGTCTATCTTAATAAATAACAATTAAATAATGTATTAAAGAGAGTTATCCAGAAATGTATAGACGATATAATATTTGTTTTTACCTGTTCCCATTATAAATTATCGAGATTAAAAATAATCGGAAACCTTGACATTCAAGGTATTATATAAACTCAGTTCAGAATACAGCAATTATAACAGAAATAGAACTCTTCTTCGAAGTTAAATAAATAAAGTGACGTGATGAACGTTGCAAGTTGCAGAACTTCTGATTTGTTGAAGTCTTAACTCCTACGCTTTTTTAGATATAAATGCTCAGAAGTTTACCTCTAATGAGCTTGCAAAATTTCTAACGACTCTAGGCTTGCTCGGTATCTGTAGGCAATTAGTTGATAGCTATAGAAAGATTAAATTTTATGTGATATATAAAATATCGGAACTATAATTGGTGGGAAGCTTTAAGCCGTAGAATTATTAACTAGTCTGAGACTTTTAAAAATTGTTGAACTAGAAAACCAGTTTTTGACGATTTAAAGTTGGTTATTTTTTTACTTTATAAATGTATTAAACAAAATAAAATAATGACATTCACTCATAAAAAAACAATTATTATATTATTACTCTTATTATAGGTATCGTTTATAACATTACAGAATTAATCCACAGTCTTGTTTTTGTTATGTTGTTTAAGAAATTTCTCATAATTTGGGTGATTTTTACAACAATACGAGTATTATATCAAACAAAAGCCACTTACGTGGAATATGTCAAAGTTATGATTATTAAAGTCACAATTTTTAAACCAAACATAACCCGTGAAATATCTTCCTATTCTATTTTTACTAATTTCACTAAATCATGTTACACGGCGTAACGTAAATTCCTAAACAAAGCTAATTCGAAGAAGTGGCGATTATAATCTAGATATTCTCGTAAAGTAGCGGTGTGCGTAGTAATAAGGTTGCCGGGAATAATTTGCATTGATAGCCGCGGGCAGCAACTGAATGGGCTCTGATGATGTGATGAATTTGTAACGGTACTCTCCTGGGCTTTGAACTCTTAAGTTTGTTTGAAGAAGATTACAACTTGTAAATGAAGGAACCGAAAGATAAAAAACGACAGTATCAAATCCAATGGCGCGTTGTTTAAATTGAATAATCGCAATCATCTCGGAGAAGCTGTGTAAATATTTGCTTACACGGTCAACGTCCTCCACGTTATCACTTTCCGTATTTAAAATGTCGTCGGGTGTTAATATGGATATCATTCGATCGCATTTGCGAGTGTCATTACCGCTTTATCGCAAAAACATTACCGCCAAATTGAAATTATTTCGCTGTTAACTCCTTCATTCAATCGCGCGTGATAATTATTAATTATTGTATATACTGCACGAATTAGGTCAGTTTTTAATTTAAAGCATAAGGGCAAAGTTTAAGAGAATTCGTAACACTTGCCTAACGCTGAAATAGATAAAATTATCTATTCAGCAACGGATTGATACTATTAACCCAAATTTGTTTGAGTCATTGCTACTCTTCTGTTCTTTATTTGTAATGATTTTGATAAAAGTTATGTATGACGAATTCATACTCTATAATGATACTGGAGTATGTTTTAAAGAGAATGCTCGTGAGATGCGCGACTGCGGTGTTGCTCACGCGCAGTGTGCTTCGACTGCGGTGCCAAGAGGGCTGCGTTTGTCGACGCTAATATTTAAGACCGAATTTTTATTATTGTATTGTTTATCAAAAAAACTGGGAACCAATAGTGGTAAGTTATTAAACAGATAATAAATCAATTGTATACACTACTATACGAATTTTTTATGTGATGATATTTCACGATCTATTACATTCCGATATGAAATTATCCATAAATTAATAATTTATTAAATTTTCAGATATAATTTAATTTATTTTACTAATCTACTCCAAAAGTAAAAAATAATGTTTCTGACAATAGATATATTTCTTGGAATCGTAGTTGTCACCGTCTATTACAGATTTAATTAAAAGAGTATGTTGACATTGGAATAGGACTCTAAGGATCGAGAAATATTTTCGTGAACATCAATTATTTATAATTGAGAACCTTCGGTGAAATTAATGCGAATGATTATTTATTACTAAACAATTTTCTCATTCCATCGCAGGATTATAATATTACTCTGACTAACTTTTAGGCTACTTCTTCCGTGTACTGTAATGTTTGAGATTTTGAACACAGTTGAGATTTTCTTACTAAATCCATAAACGAATAATATAATCTAAAGTAAAGCAACGATAAATATTATGGATGCAATAAGTCTACTCTGCAAGCCTTAAGAACTTTATTATTATTGAGTTGTAAGTCATATTTCTACAAGAATGTGTAATATATTCTAACCATACTGGTTTATTACGGTGTTATTATCAAAACATGGGTTTGATTTTGTCTTATTTAGTGTAAGTAGAGTTATGTTAAGACCCTCTCAATGTTTATGCTCCTTTAGTAAAATATATATTTTATAATTTAAAACGATATCTAGATACATTAATTTCGTGGATTTTTCATTAGAAAAATCCCTCTTTATGATACTTCTTATGAACAAGATTAAATATTTATAGTTAGTATTGGAGAGCAGATAATAAGTTACTAATAAATATAAATATTTGTATAGTGTCTGGAAAAATTCATAAACGCTTTAAAAATTATTCCAAGTGAACATTTTTGATAAACCCTCTCACCTAAAATGTCCTGACTTTAATTTGGCATTAAGGTGTTCTTAATTACAAATCCGATTAACAGGAAATTAAATTTCTATCATTCCAAACATTTTGAAGATTTTTGTTTTATTGCCTTCAAGTATACTATATAGTATTCATATTATCATATATTTCTTTCCTAATAAATAAAACTCTAATTGTAACTAGTTAGACTATTGTTATTTAGACTATGGCCAACTGTTGTTTTTATAATAATTCTTCATCCATGATTTGGTTGAAATGAGAATGATTTGCGGATTGCAATTAATGTGATTAGCAAAGATTGCAAGCAATTTTGATAAAATTGGCCTAATTACTTAATTAGATGTCCGAAAGAGGTCGCACGTAGTCTAATATGCATCTCCTTGGGTCTTAATATAATTTCCATTATTTAAGATTTACATTCCCAAATAAAATTTATATAAAAGATTCTATATTATATAGGTAAAAAAGCTTCTTTTATGAGTAAAAATTGAGTTTTAGATTGTTAATCTGTTAGTAAAACTAGATAAATGTTCAAGCTTGCTCTAACAAAGTGGTACCAAACTAAGAGAGTATTTGACAAACAGTGGCTTATATTTAAAACTTTCAGATTAACAAAAATGTCGGCTATATGAGTTCGTTTTACGCATTTAGTGACAGAAACGTATCATCTGGAATTCGTCAAATGAACATTAACGTTGCCAGCTAGGTCTTATGTTGCAGAAGAAAGAATTTTTCGATTTGCTTTATATACAGAATAACTTTGCAATCTTAACTGATTAGATGCAGGGTAATTATATCGTATGGTTGACAAATATATTTGTTGAGTTTTTAATGCCCTTATTAAAAAAAGAAGATGATAACTTAATTTTTGATTGTAGCTCAGCTTTATAACACGATTATTTATTTAATATTGCTTATTTTAGGTAGGTTATTTACAATGTTTTTAATTTGAGCTTTCAAAATTCAGTTAAGGTGCAAAGCGCATTATTGCATTTAATTTGCATCTGTGAACCGGACGGAATTTCGATCCTCCCACACGTTTATTACTCGAATAATATTCTTATGGGAAAAAGATAGGAACTCGTTGCTTACGGCGAGAACTGAACTCATAATCCCTCCCTCATCGTAAGCAAGTAAACGCCTGAACAATGATTCGATAAAATTTCTTTTTATCTTATTTTAGTTAAATATTGGTGCAGTTAGGATTTTGAATTTAACTTAACAGAAAACTTGTTATATTTGTAGTCTGTTAGGTATCAAACGCAAATTGCGACATCACTGGGCTACCGCGATCTAGAATTTAATAACAGGAACACAAAACACGATTTACATTCAATCGATGTTATAAGTTTTTTAGAATCATTAACCAAAATAGAATTCATATAAACGGCTAAGAAAAAGCATTTTCGTATTATTACGCTTTTTGGATTTCGGAAGTATATTACACGCACAGTTACAGTCTACAAGGCAATATAATTGAAAAAAAAAAATTGAGTCTCTATAATTTTTATAAAATTTTGACTATCGAGTTGGATAGACGCAAATAGCAGCTTGCTCTGCGATATTTTAGAGACATGACATTTTATCTACTGTAGTCACCCTCAACAATATTTCTGAAAATGTTAATATTATATTAAACAATAAACTATAATATTAGTTATCTCAATGCCAGATCTAATCGGTCAGATGTAATCGATTCCGTGAAACATATGTCTGATTATATGGAGATCGATTTGATTCATAAGTTGAGTACAGCTTATGTAGGGCAACTACTCGAAAGTTATTAACCATACAAGTGCTAGGATAGTGCATTTCAGAAAAATGTTTAGTATTTTTACAAGTTAAGTTTTTTAAAGGCTTTGTTTTTTATAATCTTTATTTCAAATATCGTTGATAAAAACATTCTACTAACAATAATCAAACTATTTTTTGACCACATGTTTTATATTATATACATAGTCATATAAATATAGATGACACATTATTTTCGATATTAAAATAAATTTTAATACATATAGACAATATTGCCAGGAAGCCTCATAGATAGAACAGTTGGCTTGAAAAACATGACATAAAACAAATTCGATTATATTGGGAATTCTTTAGTTTATTTAATTGTTGAGTCATCATTGAGCTCATAAGCTAAAATAATGTCTTTGGTAACGTTTAAGAGCAATTAAATTAATTTGTGTTTATGCAAGGATTGACGACAAGTCAATTGTACAAGGTCTTTGGCGCGGGGTTGGGCAGTGATGGGAAGATTTATGGATGCGACCATCGGCCCGAAACGTCGCGATACATTTTTGTAACAGATACGCAATGGCTTCCGGCATTTTTAACAATCATAATCTATTTTATGTGCTATTAATACCATTTTAGGGTCAGACCCGATGTGTAGTAAGCACGAGATTTCCTTACGAGAAAAAGCGTGGTCACGGTCAGGATCGTAACCTTGACCAGTAAAATTTAATTGTTAAAGATTATGCGATATACATAATATGCAAATGTAAACATATGTAGAAGAAACAATAAATAGTGATCTAACTACAGACTAGAGGTGTTAGAAATAAAATTCTGTTTGTGTATTTACGTTTTATTGGAAGATATCCCATAAGAAGATTCCTTCGCGTGAGTCATGGACAGTCTGTATGTAGACGACTTCGATAGACGATTCCGGCCGTTACAAATTTAACTATAGATAAAAAATTTGGACGTATTGTAATGCTAAAAGTTGCTCAATTGAGATTACGGAAGAAATTATGTATACGAGTAGTGTTATAATAATGTTGAACGTGGAAAATTAATTCTTTGACGTAAATATGAGAACGTGTTCTTGCATTTTCATTATCATGAATGAGGATTAAAAAGGAGCATTGACTGAATACAAGATTTTAAAAGCTTTGTCGTGTATAACGTTTTATACTGAATTTAATAATGCCAGTTTTAAATTGTACGAAATACAATAAACTCGGTAAAGGAAGTTTCGAATTATAGTTTATTGTAGGTCTCAAGCAAACAGCTTCTTTTCGAAACGAGCTTTTAAACGACTTTGCTCTTTTTCTTTTAGTTGAAATGAAAGTTTTGTAAGTAAAGCTGAGTTAAGTTTTAATTTTTTGCAGGAAATTTTTATTTGACTTTATACATTATTTCATATATGTAGAGATTCGTATCATTATAATAAAATACATTTTAATTTTATATTTCAGTGATTTGAATCCGGTCCATTCGAATTCCAGTCGAAGTTAATAGCACTAAAGAAAATTAGTATTTATTTAATGAAAAGCATTCAGCACAGAGTTTAAGGGTAAGGTCATAAAAATAAAATAGTTTATCTCTAATTAGGGTCTACTTGATTAGGAGATGTAGGGTAACGGTGTAATTAAGGGGAAATACACATTTTGAGTTATCTACACAAAATATATACATAAAATCAAGACGGGTGAAACTGCGAAACATTACCTACTAGATGTCATTAAGTTCGAAAATTCAAAAGTTATCTTTCTATCTCAGTAGACACTCAGAAATAAACTATTTGGTCATTTAAATAACGTAATGTCTTTTGCTTTCAGGAAACTCCAAATAAGCACATTTTATGAGTTTACAGACAGTATTATTGTTTCATCCAGGTACATCCATGTGGACTTTTATAGAGTACCTATAGTGAGTATAATTTTGGTAGGGTTATTATATTCTTGACCCAATTCACCTTACTTGGTGTACGTCAATTGTTTAGATGAATCCTAAAATGACGTTATCGCACGTTCGCTGTAAATGGAGTCAGTTGATGCAAGGTGTTAAACCTAACATCTAGGCATGCACTAATTGCATTGTTCTTGATCCACTCTCAGCCATATCTCAATCTATACCAAACTATTTTTGAAACAGATGTTTTTGGTTCGCGTGTAACTTCTAAATGTCGCTAAACAATTGTTGTTTACTTTAAAGAAAGTTATCTGAGAGGCCGTTTGTTTTAAATATTTGGTGTAATTGTCTGGAGTCTAGACAGTGTAAACACGATTCAAAATTGTCATATGCATTTTGTAAGGTCTTCATAGGGGTTGCGGGCTGAATCACAATCTGCAAACATATTTTGTACGCAATCTTCATGTATTTTATATAACATATATTCAATATTTCACCTTATATATGAATTTGAAAAACATAGGTTGTGTTACCTATTTCATTATGTAATACAATAAATGTTTGTATATTCTAATATAATTATTAACACTACGGTTTGTGAGAATGTATGGATGTATGTTTGTTTTCACGCAAAAACTACTGAATTGATTTTGACGAAACTTTACAATATTCAGAATAACACATATATAAGATACAATAAAAATGTTATATGTCTATGATAAACATATGTCAATGTTAATCATAAAATTTATCAGGGTAAAAGTATCAAACTCGTCTAAACACTGTATATTATATTAATTTCATATTTTTTTCACCAGATGCCGATATTCGGAAATTCTTTAACACCGTGTTGGAGAAAAAATGAATCGATTGTACCGTATATCATTAATGTTATTTGTCATAGATCTAAAAATGTTTCGAGGCCATACAGTGAGTGCTTTTCAATGTGTACATTATCAATAAGTCATTGTCGATATGCACATAGAAATGCATTTCCACCAATTTTGTATAGTCGCTTCAATATTATTAGTTGAATTGTGTGCAACTATTGTATGAGCACAACTTTTGAAAAGAATGACCTAGATATTTCAGCATTCAATTGATCATTGTATGGCATTTTATTGATTATTATTTATTTACGATTTGCTCTTCCAGACTGATAGTGATCTCTTGTCTGATCTAAATACTATTGAAGAGAACGAGAGTGAACGATTTAGCAATAATGGTAAGCTTATTTATAATCGAGAAGTGATGGATCGCGTTTGTTTCTTTTTCACGATTACTCGTTTGTTACAGGTTTACAACTAACTTAATTTGCTTTCAGGTGATAAAAAAGCACCTTCCTTCTCGGAATGGGGTAGGTGGAGTGCATGCCAAGACGGTCGTAAAACTAGGCGGCGACATTGCTTACGTCGGCAAGTTTGTGGGGACTCATTGCGAATTGAAGTTGCTCGGTAGGTATACCTGTCTAATTTTCTTTAGATCTTTCCTACCCGCTTAATTGTTTTCTATCCAATTCCCATTCAATGTTTTAAATGAAAAGAATATTGTCTTTTTCTTAATAAGAGAGAATTTTATGCGTCTTTGTTCTTAATAATTATTATGTTCCAGCTATTTGTGGACTTTCATTAATGAATGTTTTCTATCTTAGAATTTATTTTATTTTCAGAGTTGAGATACATAAAGAATACTATTAGTATATATATATAGAATATAGCAGAAAACATAAAATTTATTAAAGATAAATTAGATGTGTTTCATTTAATTTTCCGGAATTTTATTAATATCGTTGTACCTATTTTACAATAGATTTGTGAAAATAATAAAAGATATCCTAATAGTCTGTATATGGATGTTTGTTACTCTTTCATCCGATAATTACGAAACGGATTTTAATGAAGCTAAAAAAATATAAATATAACTCATACATCAGAATAACACATAGGCTGTAATTAATAAAGATTTTGTGACAAAAATCAAAACACATCGTACCGCTAGTCTATAAAATATTATTGTATAGTGTTTCTAACGATCTGCTTTTTAAATTTTTCTCCAGTAAGTTGAAAAAATTATCGTTTAATTCAGTGTTCTTTACGTGCGCTGCTTAAATGACTATGAATGAGTTATGATCAATCACCGTAATATACTAAACACGTAGGAACCTTATCATAAGGTTTCAATCACTCCATATATACAACAAGTACAGTTGTTTTAATTTCAATAAAGTTTTTGGAGTATACTTTATTGTTGCACAATATTGTATTTTTGTATAGTACATAATGTAGTGATCGAAGTTTTTGATACAAAAAACATTATTCCAATTACTTCATAAAAATACTGCTACCAATAATATTTAACTTAATATTTTTGGAATAAATGATGATTAGTAGTGCAATCAATTTACGTATTTGCTTAGGCAAGACGAAGTTTAGGAAAATCAATTCAATTTTTATTTGATCAAACCCTCGAGTAGTCCCTATTTGTTTGGTAAAATTCTTACATGCATGACTGCTTAATCTGAAATAATTAGTTATCTATGTGTTTAGGATTCTGGGTTTGTTGATAAATTCGTATGCGGAAACATCAGTGAGAGTTTGTTTATAGTTGCAGAGCGCGTGAGACGCGAGGACGGCAAGATAATGAGGAAGGACATCAAAATAGGCACATTCCCCTTACAGTGGTAATATTCTTCTATAATTTTATAAGCGTTGCATCGTCTGCTTATTCTGACCGATATACTCGTGAAGACATCTCCTATCACGATGTATTATAATTTACAAATAATGATGAACTTTTCATTTCTGTTAACTTTATTAGAGACATAAAATCGAAGTGTTCTTTATACTGTCAAAATATAACCGTTTTCTAAATTTTTCAAAATTTTATAAACGCTACGGTAAATGAAACACAATTTCTAAAATATTTGTATGTCTGCTCATTGCGCCTAATTTCCGAAGCGATGAACTGATTTTGATGCACTGGCAGATAGTGAATATCGTAAGTAGAGATTATGTTAAAAAATAATTGAGTTCCATAAAAAACTTTATAACCCATAGAAATATGTCGGTAAATTTTTTCGGCCAATGTTTGGATTTGTGAGGTGTCTTTTGCCACAAAAAATTACAAATAGACATATAAAGACGTCTTTTACCTGTAGGTGTAGGCCGAGGCTACGGTTTTCCACTTGCCACGATCGTGACAAAATCACTTCGCTTCTTCTACTCCCGTTAAATCATTAATTACTACACAACAGATAATTTATACATAAAATGCTGGTGACAGCGTGGTGCACTGCTAATATCTTATATATGTATATAAATCTCCTGTCACGATGTTTGTCCGCTATGGACTCCCTAAACTACTGAATCGATTTTAACGTTTTTTTCTTTATAATGAGTGCCATGCTTCAACTTAAGAGATAGGTTAGTTTATTTATCAATTTATAGTCGCAATATTATTTTATTTGTATATTTGACAGTCAAAATTATCCTTTAGCTCCAAACGATTCTGACAGATGACAATATCTGTTGACTAAATTTAGTAGGTTTTCAATAGACGGCGCTGTGTTAAAAGTACAAACGTTTTATTACTACTAATAATGCTTATTAATTACAATTTAATATGTATAACAAAAACCTTTGCAACAGCGACTCGTGGCCGGGTCATCTACTATTTATATAATTCTTTAATTCTCTGTTATAATTGATAATTGTTGGAACAGGTTTATTGCTTTATAATGCTTATAAACGCGTTAACTCTAAATCTTCATTACGAAAACTCAAGTAAAGCAATGTAAACTTTGCGTTTGGTGCTTGAGTTACTCTCATTAGACTACGCTGGAGCGTGTTAAGGCGTGTTAAAGTCTTGCTAGAGTTGGTATTTAACCTAAATCTACTTAAATATTTGCTCACAGTTTTAAGCTTTAGGCGAATTAAGGCAACATTTTTTACGATATGTAAGTAGTTTTGTATTTTAGGTTGGTTTGAAGCAGTTAAATAATGAAGATGTTCAGAAAAGGTTTATTGGTTTCTCACCCTGGAGTAGTTGGAGCACATGCTCTAAACGGTGTACAACAGCAAGAAAGAGGTAAGGCTTTTTATATATAGCGTTTTTTTACATCCTAATCCATACATGTAGGTAAATATTTGAACGGTCTATTTCTAATGTTAAAACAATGCTGAGATTGTATGATATTTGTAACAGAAGCACAACGTTCTTGTCTGTCTGTCTGTTACGGGTAACCTCTGTACGGGTTGAATCAATTTTTTGATAGATACATTTATGGCTAATGTGTTAAGAAGTAACTTAATTTCATTTTATCATACCATCATTGAATAAAAATAATGGATGTATAAAAGAGATGCTGGTAAAACAGCGGGTTACCGTTTGTAAATAATATATATTTATTAAATTATTTCTTTGTTAATTCTACTATTTCATGAGGCTATACTTAACAGCTCAAAACTCGATCTCTAATTTATTAAAATTAATTTTACTCATTTTTTGATGCATATATAATAGTCACCAATTTAGAATACAGTATCCGAAGTAATAACTTACTTTTGACTGAATTCGCAAGACCTTATTATTTTACCATCATTATTTTTATTAGGCAAAAAAGGAACAATAATAAATAAATAAATAAATAATGTAATAATATTATAAATTTATATAGGCACTGTCAAAAATGGACGATTTGTGGTCGAAAAGTAATTAAACAATCAGCCTACTGCTACTTGGAAGGTAGTTATTGTCACCTTTGGATTCGGGGAAAGATGCACCGACGAAAGGATCAAGGTGAACATTTTCATATATAATATATTATTTAGATATTGTCCAAAAATTTTGTTTTTCGTGTTTGGGTAAAGCTTTTCTTTTGTAATATATTTTCGTTGGTACAAATCGGTGCTATATTAGACTACACACAAATGTATATTCAAAGGGAGTCTGATCAGATGTTTCACGTTGTTAATTTCGCAAATGCTTATGAGAACTCGATATGATTTGATAAGAAAACGTAGTTGAAAAGGTTCTTGGATTCTTTTCTTATAACAAACAAAAGATTTAAACTAGTATTTATGTAATTTTCTAATATCTATGACAGTTTTAAAAGACGTTTGTTATAAGGGAAATATGCCAAATTATTCGAAGCATTAATTCATTAGGATATCTACATTTTGATCTCTGAATACATTAATTATGTATAAAAAAGCACGTCACAGAAAAGATTTTAAGAAATTTTGTCGAATTAATATTCATAAGCAACAAAAAATTTGAAGATTTTCAGATCAATTCAATGTTTTGACAATATACGAGTACAAATGTACTTCGGAACTTATCGAAAGATCCAAGTAAAAAGTATGAATCCGTAAAATTAAACTTTCAAACTTTTTGATAAATGAGCATTTCTAAGAATGATTTTCGAAGGCGTTATTGAATTAGGGTTGGTTAACTTTCTTGATTAAAACAGTGAAACTCCTGAACGTCTTTACCTTATTACAATATAAAATTTAATTTACTAAGGGGAACAATAATATAATATTCATAAGTAACAATAAATTCATGTTTTATTATTTTTATAGGTTATAAAGTAGTAGAGACATTACCAACACCCGCCCCAGCTATACACCCAGAAGATTCTAGGTCTTTCTCGTCTTCAATATCCACATGTGGCAGGCTTGGAAGATACAGAGGTTCTCCCACTAACAGATTAAGAGCTCGTATGAAGGATATGATTCGCATAATTGGTGGGAGACCAGCTCCGCCTGGGAAATGGAGTTGGCAAGTTGCCGTTCTTAATCGATATAAGGTTAGTAATAATACCACCGTTTTAACTTTTAAAGTAGTAAATCAATATAAAATTGTACAAAGGTCACACTCGGAGACGTCAATTAAGGCTAATTATGGGGCAAAGCTTTTTCTGTCAATTAATTAACTAAAGAGGAAGCAGGTACAGTAACAAATTAATTAAATTAATCAGTTTAAGTACATTATTAGTTAAGGAATTCTTAAAGAAAAAGCTCTCGTTAGAAGTACTGTCTCATTAATAGTATAGTCAAAATTTTGTGTTGGTCATATTCAATTATACCTTAATTATTTCACTTGCCCAAAATTCGAATCGTATTTAGTTGTTTTTTTAGCTATGTCATCCTTTTAGGAAGCATTTTGTGGGGGAACTTTAATATCCCTTCGATGGGTCGTAACTGCGGCACATTGTGTCAGGAAGCGCCTTTATGTTCGCTTGGGCGAGCATGATCTCTTGGTACGAAATTATGGTGAAGTGGAGATGAGGGTCACCGAAGCCGTTATACATCCTCAATATGATCCTGACACCGTCGTCAATGATGTCGCCATGTTGCGGTAAGAGTACGTACAAGATTTACTAACATATACGCGACGTGTTCTCAACTTAAAAGTCAGACTGATAGTATGTCTACTTATAAATTACAATACATTAGTTAGGTGTATGTCCAACATCTCAAAATGCAAAATAAAAAGAATTTGAAATAAAGTTTGAATATTTTTAAAAAGATTTAAAAATTCTAAAGTTAAATCATGAAATCTGTTTTAAAAACAAAATCACTGTAATAGCTTTCTTTGAGAACTAGTGCAGTCTCATTGGATTTTATAACTTCGTTTTATTTTTACTCTGCACTCGACAGAATAAAAATTGCAAAAAACAATGGAATCGTTTAAGTTTATTTAAAAGTTCAAAACCAAAAGCTCATTTTTTCATTGGTAGGTTAACAATCTACAAGTGTTTCAAAGTATTTTTTATTTAATACATTCCTGCGTTGGAAGTTAACGACCCAATAACTCCTTTAAGACAAAGTTATCATTTGTCAGTTAACATTAAATACTCTGCTATTTATTATTCTGAAATATGATAATGAACTTATGGCGTTGTTAAAAAAATATTAAACAGAAAAATGTGTACTTTCGTTTAAATATTTTTCCTTCACTTTTAATAAATGTTATATATTTTATGATTATTTTGATCATTTACATATTGTTCGAATCTTACGAGTATGTAGTAGTTAGAATACATTATTTAAACCAAAAGAGCTTTTTGTTTCTATAGTTACAGTAAGTAATCAGTAAATAACGAATTTCATAATTATTTCTACAATGGACATAAATGTAAGTTAATTATTTCTATGTTATATATAATCTCCATATCTGCCTTAAAAAATATTAAAGTTCAATTTCTGTTTGCGAGCTCTGATGTCCATTTTGCTTTATAGTTTGAATATGAGATATTTAAAATTTTATCTCCCGGGAGCTAGATCCTCAATATGACCTTTTCTAAACTTTCGATGTAAAGTTTTTAGCATTAAATTCGTTCTAATTTTAAACCGAGCTATGTATCTAATAAACGTAAACGAAATAATCGAAAGCAATTTAAAATTGAGATTGACTTCCATTCTGGGAAATTTTGAGGGAACTGAAATTAGAACCTATAAATATTAAATTTGTATAAAATCAATATCAGTTTTTTTTTATATAGATACTCAATAATACGAACATAAAACAGTTCGACGACTAAACAAGTAGATACTTATTTGCTGAGAGTTTGAAAAATTGATTTTTTACACAATTTGATTCAGAATGTGGTCTAAATCGACTTGTATGATATACAAATGTATTTTGTGTCGATCGATTGTATATAAATAAATGTAAATGTCTGTTTGTTGTATAAATAATGACTCCGAGTGTAATTATTATATGTACAATATGAATGTATTTTCTGTAATTATAACAAAATCATGATTAATGAAATTTTTGTATGTCAATTCCTTAGGCCCATTTAATGTCCAGAACGGCTTGACCGATTTTCCCGCGACTTTCACTGATGGTATAGCACGTAACATAAGCTCATATTTCGTCCTTATTATAATTATATGCAAAATAAATAAATGCGTGTGAAACCACAGCGTATCGCTGGTAAACACGTATGTTTGGGAGTTATCAATTTTCCCCACGATCTCACTTGGTCCATGCGGTAGATTTGGCAGCCGTGTGGAAATATTGTATTCCATTGGTAGTTTATTGAATGCCTTATCTGGCCCTCTCTAAGCTCGGTTTTATTTATAGACACTCAATGTAAAAGCATTTTACTCGCGCTTTGTAAAAATAACGACAACACTGTATATCGGACTAAATTTATTTCGTTACAATATAAATATTTACATTCACAAAAATGTTCAATATATAATCCAGGAATCGCATTTAGTTAGTAAATAAAAAGATAATTATGTTACTTTATGACATCAGTTGAGAACATTAGAGGAATATGAGACGGATTAGGGTTTATGACGATAATAAAATGTAATACGCCAAATGTGGGAGCCAAAGGGCTTTTAACATAAGTAGTCGTATATATTAGTTAACCTTATGCTAAGAACTTTGCGCCTAATCGAGATAACAACATGAACGAGATGAGACTAACCTTACTTTAGGTAATGCTTCAGCCACGACACATCAAAACTCGTAAGTATTGTACAGTGCCTTGCTCAACTATCTATGTTATTTTTATTTCAAACATCCGGAAATTCATAAAGTAAAACAAAATGATTTATGAAAATAATATAATACATAGATAACATGTAGTTAAAACACTATTATGCGGGATTTTAAGGGATAACCCCCGCAAACGAAGACAGATGATAGTACGAATGACATATTTGATGATGGGACGGAAAAGAACGATCCTGATTAAAAATAACAATATTTTTTAAACGTTTTATTAACATTATTTACGCTCTATCATGTTAGTACAGCTAAATAAAACAAGGGTTTCATTAAAAATACATTAATCCACAAAATAATATAATAATAATACATTACATACATTAATCTACGTTAATACATTAATGTACCGATATGATACCGTTAAACCGTAATTGGCAGTCTATTGGATATTGATTCTCAACCTGGAGAGAATTACGAAATTTCAAATTGCTTTGCTACCTTGCAATGCTCCCATTAAATGATATTACTATAGAAAATCGTAAGATTTCACATAAATAGGAACATGCGGAATAATAAAATGTTATCTTTCACATAATACCTTAATCTGTTAAAAGAAGCCTTTATTTCTATAAATATCTTAAATATTAAATACGTTTGGTTTTGACTTGTCCCTGAAGACAAGGAAATAGCTTAACTTTTCCCTTTATCTGTGAGTTTATAAGGCTTATCGTCAATTTATCAGGCTCTTTGATAAAGTTCTCCTTTTGGACAAGAACTTGTAATAAGATTTACGTTTGTTTAGTTTGTATTGCTTAGTTATTAGTGCATTTCCACAGTATTTTTATAGAACTTAACCAATGAGTTCATTAAATCTATTCAATCGTCCTAGTTACTACATCAGTTGTGATTTTTAGTTTGCCTGCACCTGCCAGACCAGACCTCGGTCACGGAGTAGCGTGTCTACCTAATCCCCACCAAGTCTTAGCACCTCATACAACTTGCGTTATTCTTGGATGGGGTAAGAAACGGTCATCCGATGTACATGGCACTAGGATACTTCACGAAGCCCAGGTAATATCACTTGAAACGTTTATATACACAAATTACATCTGTTAAAAGTAAGAATAAAAAATCTTTGTTCTAAACTTATCGCCTAAACAGATTTTACTGTTTTTTTGGACGACGCCTTAATTGATACTGGTTATATTATAATTTGTTTAGTACAAGAAATATGTTAGCCATTGTAATAATGTATATATTTTATGTTACAATGTATTAATGAGAGTATAGAAAGTATAACGAGTATGTCAGATTCGTAGCTAGTAGTTCGACAAAGAGTCTTGCTTTATTGTCTAAGTATGTTGTGTCTACTCATAGACCTTGCAAGCATAACTATAATGTCTCTTAATATAATATAATAACGTAATAATTATATGTATACTATCATATATAATTATTACATTTTCGAATATTATAATTATTCGTGTAATTATAATAACTTTCATTAAAAATTTATACGAAAGTGTGATAAAAAGAGTAAGTAGTAAAATGAAAAATATTCAATAAAATAAAGTACAACCAGAAACAATTCATTGAAATTACAATGAGTTTTCAATGTTGGAGCTTTCATTTTGTTTAAAGACAATAAGTTTTATTTTATTTTACATGTAGAAGTACTTCGGGGAATACCAGGATTTTATGGTACTCCTAAAGACTATAGAAGAAAAGATTTCAAACTAACACAAGAGTAATACGCGCTTGTTGTTCTCTTATTAATCACGGCGACCTACTTTTTCCAACGTTAGGAAATGTATCAACTTGAAATTGAAAAACGCAATCTGCAGGCCTTAGTGTGTGAATAATTAGATTTCAATCTGACAGCACAAAGACAAACGAGAAAGCTCTCACTCAATGCTATTCACAATGATATCTTAGCACTTTGTACCGCAGCGAGTTGGAGAGATAATTCCCGAGTATCATACTCTAGTGCATTTCAAAGGATTTTATTCTATGAATACTAGTTGATTAAAGTAGCAAAATCTCAATGTTAAAGGTATTAAACGTGTCTACGTTTGTCTGTCAGTTTGTGCAATCGGCAGACACTTAGCCATAATTTATATTGAGACGTTTTATGATATGCTCTGTCGTTACGTACAATTTTTAATATTATAGATTATTATCGTATAATTTCAAATATTCTATCATAATTATATTTCTCATCGATATAATATAAGCAACGCAAAAAATATTTTGTACTTATTTAAAATGATTACATAAACATGGTTGTTATGTTTATGTTATTTTTTTAATAAGCTACTTTTTCAATATAAACCTTGTACTTAAATTAATAGAAATAGGAGCGTATGAAGCAGTTCTACAATATGAGATATAATTTAATGCTAAAAAGCTACAATGTAGTCAAAAATAAAAATATTTCAAGTTTTCAAGAAAGCATGTCTTATCTAACAATCTTTTTAATGAGATCAGCTTATATAATGTATCAGATTTTTGTAAAATTTTATATTGTGTCGTTAATCTTATAAATATGTATAAGTTTTATTAATATATGCTTTATTTCATGGCGAAGCGTTTCTGGCATAATTATTTTATAGTTTTTCCTCACTGCACAGCTCGCGTTTATGTTGATTTTGAAAAAGAATTCTGCTTGTCGATTGATCATTACCGAAACAAGTATTGATTAATGTATTTGTATTCCAAAGAAACATTGCTGCCCCTACTGCACCCGTTATTAAATAAGTTATCAAATCATCTAATCATATCTTGTTATCATTTTTACAAAGCTAATCGGGTAGTGTAATAAAATGGTTAATACAAAGTTTAGAACTCCCCTAGCTTCGACTTATTAGATTTTAGTTGTAAAAAATAGGTTATAACGGTCCTGTCTATGTTTTTTTACAAAATTTATCATATTCAATTTCGCCTGAAAACATAACAAACAACCAAAGTCACCTTCACATTTATGGTATCAGTTAGGATTCCGAACATTCGGAAAATATACTGAGGCACATCTTGCATTAAGTATTTCTGCATTTCAAGATATCTATTTATAAATCGTATCCCTTTTTCGAGCGAAAACCCTTATTCAATTTATGTCCTCAAGCACTTAGCATAAAGTCTTTTAGGATCTTTTATGATCTTCAAGACTGTCTTACTTTCATAAACTCAAGAGATTGTTGTATGGTAATGATGTGTATTATCGAAATATGAAAAAATAAAAATACAGAAAGTCAGAGACTTACGAAAAAGTATTCTAAAGACTTTAGAGAAGCATTAAGGAAAACGTATTGAAGTATATAAGCAACGCATTCCTAGTGTTCAATTTATTTATAAAGAAATTTAAAGACTAGTATCTATATAACTTACTAGCTGTTGCCAGCGGCTTTGCTCACGTTTATTTCGATTTTTAAACCTTGGTTTACAGTATTGGACTTTTAGTAAGGATCTCTTATTTTTTTGAAAATTGAATAAAGCCTATGTTCACCTGTTAAAAGTGTAGCTTCCCAACAGTAAAATAATTTTTCAAATCGGTCAAGTAGTTTTCCAATACTAAAAAACAATCAAACTTTCTTTTTTATAATATTAGTGTAGATAATGATTTTCAGCTAAGTTAGTTGTCTATGATTTTCTTTAAGGTTTCAACAATTCAACAAGGCGTATGCCGTCGCTCGTATTGGCAGTATGCTATTACTGACAACATGGTGTGTGCTGGCCGGGGTCGTCGCGACTCATGCGCGGGAGATTCCGGCGGACCGTTACTTTGTAGGGATAGATCTATGCGTTATTATTTACAGGTAAAACTTTTATGTTATCATTTTCAATGCAATCTCTTTATTAACATAATTTTCCACTTGCTTTAATTCCTATAGTTTTCAGTTGAAATTTTATTACATATTTACAATACACTATTATGCCACCGTTGTCTGGAGTCTTAAGATTTTCTTTATTTTATCTTAGTTTTAGGTACTTTCTTGTTAATTAGTGTGTCTTTTCAAAAACATGAATTTACTTCAAGTGTTTTAAGTCAAAGCTTTGAACTCCCACATAACAGGTTAATGAATACTTGTTTGATATGCTCACTTAAATCATAAATATTCGATATTAATATCTTTAACCAGTTCCGGGTTCCAAAGATCAAATTTGTTACTTATCAAACGTAAAGGGAATTCTCCATTTAAATTCTCCTTTCATGTTATAATGACTTGAGAATTTTGTATGAATTTATTACATCTAACTGACGATATTGTATAAAGACGCCGAGCAGTAACAAGATTGTTATTAGATAAAATATTAAATGATATAATATGAAGTGGCTGTGGCATAAGATGCTGCGATATTCGCTTGATTTTTAATAAAATATATTATACATTTTTAATAAATCTGGTGAGATTAAAATGCCTTCCACAACAAAATGTTTTATTTCCGTATTTGAGTGACACAAAAAATAGTTTTATATTTAATAGATAGAAAGGATTTTAAAATACTATTGTACGAAATAGAGACCATTCATTGTATAAAATTTGGTTTGAAATAACATTGAGCCGAAATGAAGGTAAATGGAGCGGAAGTCATTCATATGCCTACTGATAAAAAAAGCCTAACAAATCATTCATTAAAAAATACTTTGAGTTTCATATCTTAGTAAGGATTAAGTTTGTCTATTACTTATTTTATGGCAACAAAATTTATTTATAATAACGATTTATTATTATCAATTACAGTTATATAAAGGTGTAATTAAGTGAAATTAAATTTCAGGGAATAACAAGTTTTGGCGACGGATGTGGTAAGCGTGGCAAGTACGGGATCTATACGAGAACAGCCAGCTACGTGCCTTGGATGCGCTCCGTCATAAATAGTAAATACTTCGATGATTGATAACGTATCCGTACTGCAAATAGGAAATGTCTTTGAATGAAATATTTATTTTGTGTGATGAATCTTAATTGAGTGTATTTTAGATTACGTTCTAACTCGTATTCAGTTTAAAAAATGTACTTACGTATTATATATTATATTATATATATTACATGAATAGATTATTAGATTATGATGACAATATTTGAAGTCTTTATTGTTCCAGTGATTTTTACAAAGTCATTTTAGTTAGCCACTTCTTTTAAATATATTTCTAATATTTAAATTGGTCTATCATACTCCTTCAAAATGCGAGTATATAACTTACATTGATCAATTAATTATAATATAATCGGATGGTTGTACGAGAATGTCATTGTTATTTAGAAGTAAGTTTTCAGATGGTATAATCAGAATTGCGTACGTACCACTGCGCGGATATCCCTCCGGGAATTATTTAGGAACAAAATAGGCTTCTTTTGATCATGTTCCTTACGTTCTACGAAATTCGTAGGCTTTATTCATTGTGTATTCTCTATCGAATAAGTATAATGTCTCTCTATTGTAGGTGTGAAATAAACACTTCATTTGTAAATGTCTACATTCCGACAGCCTTAGACAAAGTGTAATATCTGGAGATAAAAATTAGTATTTTCTTGTTTTCATGTTTAAAGCAATTTGGACGAGTTAAGTTAAATTACTTGTCTTTTACGATACTAACTGTTTATATAGCAAGTATGTGTCATAAAAATAAGCGGTGGCGCATCTTTTATCAACATCTTATTGGCCATTTTGGCTGATGCTCCCTATGTATAAACTAAAAACTGTAGTAAAAACATGCGTGTTATTTTGAATTTAATAAAAGTTAATAAGAAATAAAGAATATAAATATACGAAAGGAGATACTTTGATTATGAATTGAATCCCCGATGTGACTAATATTAAATATATTAATCACATCGGGGATTAAATTTAACAAGGAATTTTATGTTCATACATTAAAATACATAATAGTATTAACATACATATTTATTTTATAAAAGAAAATAAACAATGATCAATATCATTATTAGTAAATAAAATAAACAAAACTATTGCTTAACATTCTGTCAATAATTCAGTCAATTTACTTTGATCAGGCGATTTAGATCGTGGTCCCCGAAGGTAATCGTAATAAATTGGATTTATTATGAAACATGTTCTATAGATCAATACAAAATTATTCACGAGATCAGCAACAATGAACACTGAAAACTGAAAAGCTGACAGCCTGAACATAGATGCTTAAAAATTAATAACATATATGTGCAGGAAATTCTCTTAAAAAATAGTCACTAAATCAATTTCTATAAGAACTATTGTGTTGGGAAAACGTAATTTCAACTCTGTTTGCTCTAAACAGTGTACATTCACAAGGAAGAAATCTGACACAGGAAACAAGCGATCTTTTTCAAAGAAGTTCGAGAGCAGATCCGTTGGAGACCAACCATATTTAGTCAGCTATTATTAAAATATACACTAACCATTTAAAAACGCATTTAATTTCACATGCACAGCCTGTCATATTGGAATTTTAGTGTATCAAAAATCTCTAGCGAATGTAATATATTCTTCTGGTTCTCTAGCAACATCTAATAACCACGGAATATGACGCCATACTCCAGTGTATTGGGCTGATTGCTCCCCCGTAAGACGTCGTTCCTCCTTTAAAACGGAAAAATGGTATTACGTTATGAAACTTAAAATAATCTCCATATTCAGTCAAAATATTTCTCAAGAGAAATAGTAGGTGCATATGGTTACTTTTACAAATACTTTTTAGTGCAGGCGTGGTCTCATAGGAACCATTCTATATACTTTTATGTAATATATTAGTTATCATTGATTTATTATTATAAGTGTGTAAGCATTTTAAGGATAAATTCCAATCGCAAAGGCGACTATGACTTGTCCGGTATCCGTTGACCATTATCAATTTAATAACTGCAAAACTTAAAATATAATATTAAATCTAAAAACTAAATTAAACGAGAGAAAAAATATTTGGTTAAAGCGTGTTCTAAATAGAAATAAGATTTTTTTTAGACACGAGAGTTTTTTTAGCAATTTCTATGTATTAAACCTAATCTTACTATTGAAATCGGAAATGTATACTATATTTTTAACGATAAAATCGAGGAGAGTTCAAGTCACAATTGTGGATGTAATTGGATTCATTATATAGTGTAGTAATATTCATGTTCGCAGACAAAGAAAATTGTAAATGCGCTTTTGTATTAAACTTAACTTCACCCTGCTTTGCAAAAGGTTTCGTAATTTCATAATAATAAAGTCTCTATTAAGTTGGAATAAACATATTATAATGGAATCCTTATTACGATTAACTTTAGCTCAGCGAAGGAATCCTAACAACTTTAGTTCAAAATGTTATTACATTTTATACCTGCACTGCACTTGTATATTGGTAAAACATTCATAACTTCAATAATAGGTTAACATAAAGAATTTAATCATTCAAATTATATAGAAATAACCCGGCAAACGTTGCATGCTGTATAAATTATTTATCGTTTAAAAAAGATACGAGGCTGTTGCTAGAACGGTGAAAATTAATTTCAAGAGCATTTTTTAATATCACATAATAAAAAAAAATTGTCCTAAAAATAAAAAATAATTGGGATGGATCATCCTTATCATTTAAAGGTTATAAAAAATAAATAATAACCTATTTTCAGAACAATATTACTTATACATATAAAATTTTATCAAAATCGGTCAAGCTATTTCGGAGGATACTTTTAGATATTGATGTTTTAAGATTTCAATGCTACAAGTACTTAATTAAAACATGACGTCTATAACGATACAAACAAGTATTGATTGATAATAATACTCCGTTTGAATGTCAACTACACATTGAACAATTACAAAAAAAAAACAATTTTCGGTATTTCGAATAACAATTGCAACGAATTCGATGTGTACTTTACTTGCCTGTAAATATACGGCAATCAGTTTTCCTCCAATTAGAAGCATTGCGCCATGTACTGGGTCGTTATTTTCATTGGAATAAATTGGTAATGACAGACAATACACGTTGTTAAGGTTTTTTTGCCTTTTGCCATTCCTGAAACATTAACAGATGCTAATCAAATACTCGTATTACAATGTCTAATTACTCTTTTGTTAATTATTTATCTGCAGCGTTTTTCTGAAAGGAAAATTACTTTAGGTCCTACAGTCTTTATAAATATTAATGTTAAATTAAAACTCCGCTTAAGACCTTATCCAAGGCTTAAAAAAAACATAGATTAAAAAAATGATAAAATTTGGTGATTTGTCTATAGTTTAAATAGAATAGAATTTCCAGCGCGGACCTAAGCAATTTTTGTTATCTCGTTCCTTTGCCTCTATATTTAAACATCAATCATTCATCAAAACGGGTCCTATCAAATGATATTGGGTAGCTATTTGTTGGGGTCACTGAGAATCGAATTTACGGGCATATAAATCCAATTCTTCGCAAAAGCGGGTTTCATTTTAAATCAATAGAGTTTTCTATCATTCGGTAGTTACTTCAGTTTTTTTTATAACAGTCATATGTATTACTTTAATTATTTAATTTATTATTTAATTTATGAAAGAAATAATATTATTCTCTTCCACCAGTTGTAGCTGTCTAACATGTGATACACACCTAGCAGGTGACAAAATGGACGTGAACGAGAAAACACAAGCTAGTTATGAATAATATAAAAAAGTATTATCACATTTTAATAAATCTTATCAAAATGGAAATATATCTTTAAGTAAATTGAACATTACAAGTATTAATAGATAAACTTAGTGTACCTGTAACCCGTAAAACCAGGACAAGTTTTCGAATGTACTAAACTTTCATATGCCATCAGGGTGTACTTAATATCGACGGGGTAGCTAGGATGATATCTGCAAGATATAAGTATAATGTTCATTTATGCTAAATTTACCATTTAAGTACAGAGTTCACGAATATCTACGCACAAGTTGGGACTAATTAAGATAGCATGAATGAATAAGATTAATAGTTTAAACAGTTGCCGGCACATTAAACCAAGTTACGTATAACCTCATAATGTTAACGAGCCTCACTACAAGTTCTACTTAATTATGTGATTGTACTATATCTGCTTTACAGATGAGCAAGAGTCGTTTAGAGTTAGATGACATCTAGTCACTCAATAATCTTTCTTAAACAACGTTCGAAAATACCTGAATTCGTCTCGCTTTATTAAATACTTGATGTAGTATATATGAATAGTTTTAAAACATTTAAGTCAGCAGTCATTGAACCGGCCTCTCATGAATAGAGCGTAGGTGTATCGAACATTGCTTCGAGGAGTTGGGATGCTTCGAGAAAAATACGACCTTAATTTGCTGTCTCTGTTCATCGACTATAAAAACATCTGGAGAGGTAGGTCGTGAAGCGGGAATACACCTTTACAGGCCGATAGTTTAAATATATTTTGATCATGTAAATGAAACATTATCTATTCTTGAACATAGCAGACAATTTTTTGTTTAATAACCATCGACAGTTAGGTACAGGCCCCTTTGATGAATGCTAATGGGATTCCATAAATCAATTATTGCATAAGAAACTTGGCGATCTCTTTATTTTGTACCTGTCTAGACCCCAGCCAATTGCTACTCCTTTAACACCATGAGGACTACCGGCTGTTTGATGAGACATTAACGATATTGGAGCCCAACCATTACATGTTTCAGCCATGGAATTCACTACTTGAATAACGCCTGTAAACGGTATGAAATTAATATAATGTAGAATGTTACTTATAATTTTTAGAAATGTTATAAGATTTAAATGCGCTGCAATGTAAAATATGCACTCGTTTCCACAAAAAATGAAAGTCTGATTCTGCAAGCACAGCTCCAATTGAAATATAACCACTCCAAGTTTCAAAAACGGTTGAAAAATATTCACTTAAATCTTGAATATATAATACTGAATGGTTCATGTAAAATACGAATTATTCTTGGTTTCTTACCAATATTGTAGAGGTGTCGTTTTGCACCGTTTTTTATATCGAAGCGCGGGTGAATAAAACTTCGTTTTACATATGTTATTCGTTCGGAATTTCTCCAGTTATCCGTGCAATAAACTACATATGCCGATTGGCGATCCACAGAATAATACGTATTCTTGTAATGTCTAGATAAACAAGCACCCGCTGCCAACAACCAATGTGGGCTTAATGCGGCTACATCACAACGCACCTAAAATAACATTTTATTTATAATTTACATCGTATATATGAATAACTACGATA
This sequence comes from Hebomoia glaucippe, assembly GCA_025727935.1. Taxonomy (NCBI): domain Eukaryota; kingdom Metazoa; phylum Arthropoda; class Insecta; order Lepidoptera; family Pieridae; genus Hebomoia; species Hebomoia glaucippe. The sequence continues at coordinate 5,139,157 of JAOSYY010000009.1, read as the reverse complement.
CAAACATACAAAAAATTCAATATCACAATAAGTAATTGAACTTTTTTCAATCTCTATAATATTAATAATCAAGGAGAAATGTATAGAAAAATTGAATAACAAAACAGCTTATATCTATAAATATTTCCTCGTATTTGTTAATTATATATGTGAATACATATTATCTAAGTTTTATTCAAATAACTTCGATCATGAGAAATATAACAGTTAAAAGTGAACACTTATATTGCAAGTTCTAACTTCTTTTTTACTACTTTTTATAGTACAAAATTTTAATATAATGTAAGCAAAGCGAATTTTTATAAAAACCTATAGAAATTAAAACCTTCAAAACCGCTTTAATGATGTTAATTTAAAAATTACCTGAGAGGGCTCATCAACATAAACTGCAATAAATGGAAATTCCGACAAAACAGCAGCTCGGCTAACGTAGGAATGCTTTGTTATATTAAAAATTTGCGTCGGAATTTCTGATTGTTTAAATATCTCCTTAGAATAATTTGTCTGAACGTTTTCGTTAGAGTTTTCCATCTGTTTCGACATACCGATATGTTTTTTTACGTATCTTTTGTTATAGTGTTGATTTGTCGTATCAATATCTATGTCCTTTAACAATATTTTTTCTTTGTAGTCTACTCTCGGTTCGATGCTCGTATTGTTCTGATTTTTTGCTTCACGGCGCGGTACTGGCGTATCGCTATCATATATTTCAAAAAATTTTATTTTATCGTAAGCAGTAGTGAACTTCAATGGTTCATTTTCGGTGAGAAAGTCAGTACTATTCATTTCTAGCGTTGTAGTTACAGGGCATGTTTCAGAGTCATAGTTTTTTATTAAATCAGTTTTACCTTTTCCAACTTCTAAGAATTTTCTGCTAATCTCTTGTGTAGTATTTTTAATTAAAACTTTATTAAGTAGATCTTTCCTTAATAGCAGTTGTGGGGGGTATATACCAGTACTTTGTTTCGATGTACATGTTTCATATTGTACATGAAAAACAAAAAACGGAGAGTTTAACACAGACCGCGTTTCTACGATTTTCTCTCTATTCCTGTTTGAGTCAAAAGTTTGTATACCTTCGGAATGTTTTCTCTTAAACCGCTCATCATTCAGATCGGAATAGTAAAATTCTATATTACTTGGAGTAGATGGTTTCTTTAAGTAAGGCAACTTATTACTTTGTTTTGAAAGAATTTGTGAAGCTAAAGAACGAGATTTTTCTGGATGTTTATTAGATGTTTTTGTAGGCTCGAGTGTACTGCCGATTTCTACGTCATCGAATATTTTTGTTTTTCTCCATAGAACATTTATGATTTCATATCGTTTCTGAGTCACTCTACCCATAAGCCATCTCTTCGCTGTTGCTATTCTAGGCGTGGTATTAGATGTATGATTAATGGTAGTTATATCCCTTGCAACTTTATTATCTTTACTTTGCACTTCTAATTTATAAGTACCGATTTCATTTTCAATAAATACACCTGATATTTGTACCACCAATAATAATATATTTAAATACATTTTTATTAATTGTTATTTGTAAGAACGATATTTGTATCATTATAAAAAAAAACCGCATACAGAAGATTTTATGTCTGAAAATACATATAAAATATTGACACAACTCGTCTGTTTGTGTAAGAAAATGACATAACCATCAAAATAATTATTAATCAGCATACAGACTTAATACTCTTGTTCAGAACAACTTTAAGCTTGCCTCATTCTTAATTCTTGACGTGTGATATTCTGTGCTATTTCCTTCTATATTATAGAATCTATACCAATTATAGAAACTTTTTATTCGCTTGTGATTATTACTGGTTACATGTACGAAAAAGAAAATTAGGACATTGACAATAGATTTTCATTGTTAATTTACCTTTTCTCGATTAAAATATTTTAAACAACCATTTCAAATTTGCAGTTAACATAAAAACAATACTTCTAGCATATTAATATTCGTAGTTAAAGTAAGTTTAAATTTGTTGTACGATAATAGTATTATAGTGGTTTCGTGTAGTTAATTTGGTTCAGCCGTGCCCTATACTGTACAGGTGAAATGTAATACAGGCGTGGTTCAATCTCAGAAATGAAAGTTCTTCATAAAGTACACCAATATAACGTTTTAGTACTTTTCGATATCGTTAAATATACTACAGCATTAAGCTTCGTCAGCGCTTATGAAAATATGTAGACCTTTGACTAGTAATAATTATGGTAATATTACTCGTCCTCGTCGTAAATGTTTTTCTTTTTATCCTAGTATTGGATATTAACAGTATATGTGTATAGTATGGTTCCAATATTTCGTACAAGAAGTTCAACTTCGGTCCCAAGTAAATATGATGAAAAAAAGTCGGTCTATTAAAAAAAAATCAATGAAACAAACTCAGAAATCTGTTTTTTATACAAAAAGCCTCTTATTGTCTTAAATTCGATTTATTATTGAATTCTTAATTATATGAATTGTGCAGTAATAATGTAAAAACTGTCCTTTTTATTTCGATATATCTAGAGATTTATATCCGACCGGGATTTGGGAGTTATAACACTTTTATCGTGAATAAAAAATCGAAGCGATACATTATCATTCAAGCTTGCATATTGAGTTGTTAATTTAATTTGCATAGCTTGTAACAAAAATAAAATTTTATTTTATTTCCAGTATTATGTCTTGATTTTCTCTGGTACAGGACATTTCACCTCAAAATCCAGTTATGCTTTAATACGATCGCGGATTACAATTTCATAAAATTTAATAGTTTGTATGCATACCATTGCCATTCCAGTCACGAATCACGAAAAGTATGCAAACCCCGTACTTTAGTTATAAAATAAAGCGGTTTACTTGAAAAATAAGCGAAAAATTGTTATAAGGTGTTATTACCATTTTCTAAGTTAATAGCTGTGTTTTCTAGTAAACATTATTTTATAAGCGCAATTATAGTCAGGCACGATAATGCTTGCCTTACATCTAAAACGTATATTTAAAAATCGATGTCAACTAAGGGCTCAGTCCACAGTGTACTTAGGAAAATTCGTAAAAACATTTTAATATATAATCACAATTGTAGAAAATTACAAGATGAATTCAGTTCCAATTGCCTTGAATAAAGCTGCTATGCGCAAATATGAAGACTTGGAGGTACCTTGTGATGACATTCTAGCTTCATATGTTTGGGTAGACGGCACAGGAATAAATTTGCGCTCCAAAGATAGGACATTTGACTTCGTGCCTAAGACAAAAAAAGGTAATGTAACACTTACAATAGAGTAATGAAACACGTTCCTAACAGGGTATCGAAAACCTATTTTATACAATAATCTCCTAGTCCATTAAGTTCTTGTTGTGATGAGACGAAGATACGTATTGATAATCAATATATGAGAGACTTACAGCACTAGGTATCTTTATATTCGTGTAATCCACAGTAATATCTGCTTTCAATAATATTAAGTTCTCGTCAAGAAATAATAACGATATTTCTAGACGGTAGAACGTCTATATAAATAGTTTTGTATCTTCAAGTCTGTATTAAGAATAACTATAACAAATATCGAAATAATGTTTACTTTTTTATTATTCATAAAAGTACGTGTCACTTTAGATACTTGTTTAAATAACATTGCATTAATCTATACTAATATTAAAAAGAAGAGCTTGTTTGTTTGTTTGAACGCGGTAATCTCAGGAACCGCTGGTGCGAGTTGAAAAATTCTTTCACTGTTGCATATTACTTTTATCGAGGAAGGTTACAGGCTATATTATATTTTGACGAAAAAAATAGGGATCCTTACTAAAAGTCCAATAACGTAACCCAAGGTGTAAAATCGAAATGAACGCGATCGAAGCCGCTGGCAGAAGCTAGTATTTAAATAATCGCCATGAAGTTATAATAAAACTAAAAGGTTTCAAATAGAAAATAAGAGCTTAATTAATGACTGAGAAATGTAGGCTAACAGCGACTACTTTGCTGTATCGATAGTTAGTACTTTCTTCACGATGTAAGTTAAGATTAGAATTAATTGGTACTCCGTTATCGTGACTTTGTAACGACTAATTAAACTCGAAAAGCCGTAGAAGGTAGTTCAGGGAATTATTTATGAGAAATAAGCTTACAAAATACTATTTATCACATACTTAGTCATAAAGCAAGGTAATTGTGTAAAAAAGTCCAAACGAACTATTACCAAATTAGTTTTACTTCTAAAATAGAAAATATGTTTCAAATAAACTTTGGAATTTGCGAAGGAAATTGTGCAGAGCATTTGTTTTTAATATGATTTTGTTAGATACACTCGTAACTAACAATGTTATTGCTTGGAATTCGAACTTAATCTACTTAATGTTGTATCAAAATGGTGTATAGTTGGGAGGACGATACCATGATATTGGAGATGTACTATAATGGACATGGGGTTAAATGATATTTATATTGTTACAGATTTACCTATCTGGTATTTTGACGGCAGCAATACGGCTCAAGCGACATGTGATAATTCAGATACATTTCTATTCCCAGAGGTGATCTATCACGATCCATTCCGCCGTGGCAGCCATATACTAGTCTTAGCGGATACATATCAGCACAATTATCAACCCACCCGTAAGATCGTTTTAGATAATTAATGAAAATACCATACAAAAATAATAGTACAGTAGGAACTTGTTTAAAAATGGTCTGAAAGTATATATTATCGTGCTTCACTTATTCAGTTTGTACCGCTAAAAAGTGAAGTACAATTTCCAAAGTACAATCTTGAAAAGCTATTTTCTCATTGAGATACAAATTGATATTGATTTATGAGATTAAAATTAATATTTTATGGACGCAATTGGTCGCCTTACAGAATTCAGTTATTCATGAATGTGATGAGTGCAGTACTGTACATCACTTAAGAATTATGTATGCATAACTATCGAGATTAAACAGTTTTATTTATATAGCGAAAGCAACAAAATATAACATAAAATACATATTTTATATATAGATATATTTCTAAACAATATACAATTAACAAAATAGATAAAATATAGGAGAGTTCTTAAAAACGGAAAAACAACAAATATGAACGTAAAACACGGCACACAGACTTGACATAGATATGTCTAATCACAATATTAGGTTTTTTTTAATTTATAGATATCGAATGAATTTGTTTTTTATGATTTATATTTACGAAACATTACTGATGGACAAATCTTTACAGTCTTTGCTTTTAACGGCAAAAATGTTTATATTAAAATGTTCAAAATAATATCGACACATTGAAGTGAAAAATTCAAAATAACATGCATTGATTTTACGTTAGCGAGTGTCCTCGATGTATCTACGTGCAGGGAGCAGGTTGATATGTTTCCTATTGTTATCTTCCGAGCGAGCGAAGGCTTGTAGGATGGTATGAATAATTAACTTTCATTGTCAATACATTCGAGAAGCATTAGATGGAGAGTTATATACTGTAGCACCCTTGTCAATAAATCTTACGTTTTTCTCACACACGCATTTTTACACGTGTCAGTTTATTTTTTTATCTTAATATTAATGATTTAAGACATTCTTCAAAAATATTAATGTTTACATAGGACTTTAGTTCTATATATAACTCTGAATCAACTCTATATAAAATGAAGCGAGAAGTAATTGTCTTATTTATTGTATCCTATTTGGTCTGAATAATTCGTTTCCTAGAGTGATTTAGGTTAAATTCTTTGTTCAATCCATCAGAGCCGGGCAAATAGTGGCTTAGGTATCTTAAAATAAAAGCTTGTTCATTAAACTTTTGTTTTGTACCTTTGCCGTACCACAACCTTTATTTCAATGACACAATATGATCTCGGTTGTATGGTTTGAATTTAACTTTAGACTACATATTGATTGCCATCGATTTCTGATAAGAAACATATTCGTTCGGCGTAATCGAATAAAATCATAAATGCTTGCATGTTTCAGAATTAATTCGGCAATAAAACGTTCTTATGTTTGCAATATTAATCATGAATATACAATTACCCATCGGTCTGTCTGCTTATAGACTATATTATGTATATGTGGTTAATATTTCGATGTATAAACTTATATATTTAGAGCATAATTAGCTAATAATAACGGAAGTCAATTAATTCCTCCCACGATTACTATAATCATTTTGAAGAGTAAAATAATAGGTATATTTAAATAATAACGTTAAATTCTCCATTTTCATTATACAAATAAGTTTTTTAAAGCATATGACATTATGTAGGGTATTTTTAACTGAAACAGAATTTCTAAAAGTTTTATGTCTGTTTTCTGACTTAATTTCGAATCGGTTACACCGATTTTGGTGAGATTTTATTGTACAGCTAATATTGTAAGGAGTAACTTAAACTTTATATACGATTAATGCGGATGAAACCTCGCAGCACTGGTAATAATCTTACTAATTATATTTCTATCTAATCGTAATTGGTGCGATATTATATTAAAAAATTCACACAAATTACAATTTTAAGTCCATTTATAGTCCCGAAATAGAAATTTTCAAGTACCATAATTTTCACTCGCTATTCGCCGTTAATCATAGCTGTACCAGCATAGTTATGTAAATATTAGAACTCACTATGAGCTCTTTTTACGTGGAAATTTCATATTCTACCATCCCATTCACACTTTTTGCCGTGAATACAAAATCGTACCGCTTTTTTAAAAATAATTGCGGTGTATTATGATTTGGTGTATATATGTTGACTATATTGTGTATTAAATAAATCAACTTATAATATATAGTTGAATACATACTTTATTGTATATACAGGCGATGTCATAGGATATGTATTTTTATTGCTTATAAATTTTATTATAATTAAATATTTGATGAAATTATTTTTAGCCACGAATTTTCGGAAACAATGTGTAATTTTAACTGAAAAAGCAGAGGTTGAAGAGCCCTGGTTTGGATTTAATCAAGAATTCTTTCTAACTACGACCGATGCAAGGCCACTGGGTTGGCCTCCAGGTGGATATCCAGCGCCACCGGGGCCATACTACTGTGCAATTGGAGCTAACAAAATCGTTGCAAGAGATCTTATGGAAGCTTTCTACAGGTTCACGAAACACATTTATTGTTAGATACGAAAACATTTCATATTAAATAACGGAGTTTTATATTAAAATTATGAGCGCCCCAAATGTTCATCTTATCTGTCTTCACTTCGAATACCTCTCTTAAATATTATTAAGTTAAAATGATCATATGTTATTTATTACACGTACGTGTGGACTTTACCATTATTTTTGAATCTTTGTAAACATCTTAAGCACTATCATCCAATAAAAAAGTATATTGTATATTATTATAAAAGCAGGCCTGACAGGTATGTTTAAGTACTCATGTCTCGAAAATAAACATTTCGAACTTGTATGTAAATATTAATCGGTTTAGAAAGAAATAGAACGCACACAAAAAATTGCATCGAAATTGTTGCAGCCCTTGAAAAGGAGTTTTCGTTTTTGTAGCACCTTCTTAGTAGAACCATGTGAAGTAAAATGTTATTGTATGTACAGAGGTTCATTGTAGGTACGAAAAAATAGAAAAAAAGCAATGATAAAATTAATTTTTCTAATATGACAGAACTTAGTAAGGTAGTCTAAAAAGCCAAGTTTTAAGAATACAAATTATGATCCAAAAACAAATGTTTTCTCTAATGTAGCTGATAATATAGCTGTAAAAAAATTCAATAAAAAAATAGAAAGAAAAATAGACTTGATTGAACGTAATAAATTGCGGTACACAACATTTCGTGTCGTGTTCGCATCGGATACCCGCGTCGAGGCTAAGGAAGTATTGCAAACTGGAGATAATAGCTATGGTTTTCCCTTTTATAGCCTGTTTATCAAAACGCACAGCCTCGCTTTTATGAGATATTGCTGAAATATACATTCAATTTAAAGCAATTTCTTATTTCATCACGTAAGAGACATTCTTTATTAATTTAGCAATTTATGTGCTTGGGAACGGGGAAACCGCAAATATAAAGTAATCCGTTGCTCTAAGAATTGTTTTGAACTTCACCACATCGAAAAGTAAACTAATATTACGTTGGAGTAGGTAAAATTGGCCATAACTTTTTATATTACCAGATGCTGCCTCTACGCTGGAGTGCAACTAAACGGTATAAATCCTGGCACCACGCCATCGCAGTGGAATTTTCAGGTAATTAAATAACAATCGTTTACTAACCTCTGCATTTATGTCTTAACATTCACGTAGAATCACCGGTAATATATGTTCACAACATATACGTCACGCTTGTTCGGTTTATATCACATAATATTATGTGACTCCGGTAACTGCTACAATTAAAGTTGTTAGTATAGAATTCTTTATCCTATTTATTTTAGGCTATATAAAACGTAAACTGTACTATACAGGTAGTGTAATTGTTTAGAATTAATTGTCTTATATATTTGCTACATAATATGTATATGCATCTTCAATAAAATTGTAAAGCCGAATTTTTAAGATTGTTATCGTGAATTTTTATCTGTCCTTTGTTCCCGTTTTGGTAAAAGCTTAACGCATTTTCTTGCTTTTTAATTTTGAGGAATTAATACTGAGAATGCTATGCTATGCTGATAAGGTTGGACCCAGTCCCGGTATAAGATCAGCGGATGACCTCTGGATGGCCCGATATATCTTAGCGCGGCTTGCTGAGGAATATGGTACCGTTGCGACCTTCGAACCTCAACCAATAGAAGACTGGCCCGGTAATGGTACTTTCGTATACTTCTCCTCGAAGGATATGAGAGAGGAAGACGGAATTTTGTAAGTTACCTTATTCATTTTAAGAACTGGGAGTCGTCTGAGACTTCTCTAGTTTTATTATACTTCACAATAAAAAAAATAGCAATAAAACGTCGACATATGTGAAATGTGTGATTAATTTTCTATTCTGGTTGATAATTTTCGGGAAAAGTATTGTTGGGTTTTACAAAAATTTGTTCAATCAATCATCGTGAAAGGGAAACACAATATGTATATTCATTCAAGTCTTTCGGAAAAATTTATCACGACCTATACTTTTAGAAGGATATAAAATTTCGAAACCTATTTTGTATAATAAACTAAAATATACCTTGAACGCTCATAAAACTCATATAATGGCTCCCCGTAGGGTAATTGAAAGGGCGATTGACAAGTTAGCTCGTCGTCATGGTGCCCATATCAATGAATACGACGCCAATAACGGAGCAGATAACGTAAAACGACTCACCGGCAAGAATGGCATGCCTAGCATACGAGATTTTACTGCCGGTAATTATTTTTGATTATGTATTAATTAGTGACCAGGTAGTTTCTAAGATTTTTACGACTTTCTTATTAATAAAGCTGAAAATGGCTGATAATGTTTCTTAAGTAAGGGTTCTCACCGCGAGCTTTATGCAAAGCTTGATAAACATGACTTCGACGTAGAGCGTTCAAGAATACTTTTAAAATTCTTTTTACGAACAAAATCTCCGGCTATCGTACTTGATAAAGTTTCTTTCATTTCCTGTGATTGATTTCTAGCGTCTGTTCCCATACTGCCTATTTTGGTAATAAATGCAAATTTGAAAGGCGAAAGAAATAATCCACTATATTAGCATGGAAATGCACACTAGTGCATCAAACATTCGTTAAGGAGGATATTGATACAAAAGTGGATAATATTTTTTGGCCCTTTGAACTCAATTGAAAGTGCGAATATTTTAATTTAATGTATTTATAGTTTTTAACTAACAAAACTCGTAAATATAGGTTAAAAGAACGCTCGCTTTGTTAGAGTTATGAATTGGGAAGTCTACGGAGTTAGAAGTGCCTTTTTATCTTTGTTTTTCGAGAGAAAATTGTCTTTTTTAAGATGTTTCCTCTTACTTGAGTAATGAGCAATATTTTCAAAAGAATTTTAATCTTAGTAACGAAAATGTATTCATTCTTTACTTCATACTATTAATATATTATTACAATACGATTAAATATTTATGTTGAAAAGATTTATATTATTGATGGGATGTTCAAGGTTCTGAATAAGCCCATTCAAGGACTTTTTTATATCAAATATATACTTAAGACATACAAATAATAATACTATTACAATGTTGTATCTGGCAAATTACATAAGCAATACGTTCTTGAAATTATTCATGGGTTAAGATGAACAATATTCCAAACATGTACTGGAGTGACATGAAAACTTTCTTTATATCTAAATTCGGAATACTAAATGTCATATTTTCTTATTTAACGTATTTTGTTTTTATAATCAAAATTTATAATATTGACCAAATTATAACTTTAAAATATTACAACACTGAATTTATTTTTGAACGATAAGATTATATCTGCCTACGTAACTCCTTATAATATTAGAGAGACCCGTCTTAATAGGTTTGAATGTTTCCCAAGTTAGCCAAAAAAATAGACAGACACAAATAAATATAATTTTATACATTGTCTTTCGTTATTGGTGTCGATATGCCTCCATTTGAATTTAGATTATTTTATATTACAAAAAAGACATTTCAATTTTATTTATTTGTATGGATATGATCCAAAAATTAGTTCTACGAAAAATAATTTTGTTCAATTCTAGTTACTATATTTTCCAAGGAGACACGGTTCTTTTATTTTGTATGTATTTATTTTTTCAATTGTATCTTTGATGCCATCTTCATATAAAGAGAGCTTTGTGAACTAGGAGGGAAGGAAAAGTGATGAAACGTTTTAGTACGATTGGATGAGTTTCGCTTGTAAATTAGGATAGCGGTGACGCATGTTATTTATGGCAGATTTGAATTATCAGATAAGACTTACTTTTTTATCGTGATACTTCCTTAACGATACATACGGAGCCTTATAGACGCTGAAAAAGTCCGTATTTTCAAAATTGTTACTTAAAACATTGAAATGTAAATATCATAATATATACAGGCAGTCTGTTTTTTTTTTGATAATCTGAGGGCTGATCGATTTTGACGGTAAATAGATTCACATGAAATTAACACTGGTCAAATCGCGGAGCGCCGAAATATATATATACATACTAGATGACCCGGCTATATAATTAGTAAGCATTATTAGTATTAATAAAGTTTGTACTTTTAACACAGCGCCATCTATTGAAAACCTACTAAATTT
>JAOSYY010000009.1:5092148-5105197 GCA_025727935.1 Hebomoia glaucippe | reverse complement strand
AGATAGATATTTTCTAATTACGCTAGGAACCTTAATTATCGTTCAGCGCCTTCATAAAATGAAAAGCAAAAAGCAAGCTAGTCAAATAATATATTGGTTTAAAAATATATTGCAATAAATTTGAAGTGTCGCCCGATTACAATATAAAACTTAGAAATTGATTAATCAAAAGTCTATTTGGTAAGGAATACCTACAGACATATTTTATTTCATCTTATTTTTTTGATAATTTCACTAATAATAATTGAAAATTTAAAATATTTTTGTTATTGTAGAACGTCATTTAGACAATATTTAAAACGTTTACTATGTTCGTATATGTATATTGAATACAGGCCTAGTTCTGTAATCTAATTAGAGAAATTTTATGACATTCAAGTACTAATCTTTTAACACTATAAATGCATTATAGACGTAAAGATATATTATTAATAAAATTGATTTATCTTCTGCGGTATTTGTAAAAGCATTATCAAATGCAATTATCTGATAAGGCAGTTAATCTAAATTATTCCTTTAAAAATAAATTTAAAAACTTACAATAAACTTGCAATGAAAAACATGTTGAGAAAGTTTTCAAACATATTAACCTTTTTCTGAATTGCTTTCTAAAAATAGATATCAACTAAAGAATCAAATATTTTAATGATACTTCGGCATAATTCAATATCTATTTGAAGCTATCGCTACTTCCTCGCAAAGAGATATGAATCGATTGATTGGCAGGTAATGACCGTCATAATATATCAGTAGAAATGATAAAATATACATACACAGTATTACTTGTTGTGTATTCAGGCAGCGTTGTATTTATCAAGAGAATTTCATAAACCTAAAATAATAAGGAATTACGTTAAAATTGTGTATAAGTGATACGTGTCGTTTTATATTAGCGATACTAAGATTATATTGCACTGATGTGACGTCGATATAAGTGATTCCCCTGGTCGAAAATGGAACAAAGAAATTGTGGCTTTTTAGGCTATCTAGTACTCCTTGTGCTGGTACAAACATGTTTTGGTAAGTATGCTAATGTGTTTACTGACTGTTTTAAGAATGATATTTTTTCACCAACGAACATAATGAAGTAACTTAACCTATTAGCTAGTTTAAAAATGTGTGTAAAAATGTTCGGAATCGCAGTATTTTGCTAAAATCACTTCGCGTAATAAAATACTTATGTTCACTTTTACAATTGTGTTAAGCAATTTTTGGGTCTATTTTTCTTAGTATAAGCTATATTTAAATTTGCTGTACGTGACTAATGTATGATACTTTTTTATACTATAAGAATGCTGAATGATACATTAGACGAATGGGAATTTTTAAAGCTTCATTAAAAATACATATTAAATAAAGAATCCGTCATCTTCTTCAATAAATACTTAAGTATATTAAAAACTGGTTGGTTGTAAAGGCCACAAATGCTAAGAAGAAAAGAAAGTGTGTTAATTAGTATTTTTAAATCGCTTATAATAGTATACTTTATATAAGCATATATTTTTTCTATTTCTAGCGTGTCAAATGGAAGGAATTACCAACTGGCTAGTACGAGTAGAACAGAGTGTATTAGACACTGAAATAGGAACATTTTTTAACCGAAGTACAACTAACATAGAGGGTAAGAAAAAATTGTGTTCAAAGCACACTATAACAAAATGCAGTTAATTAAAATATTTCTTTTGGAAAGCAAGTAGACTTTCATTATATTCATTTCACAAACTTACAATAAAAGGATTGTGAAATCCGTTATCTGAATAGGAATCCTTTGTTTTTAATCTTTGGCTTTAGAGGTATTTGAAGATTCAGAACAGAAAATGGATGTTTCAGGCAGATGTTACAATAACAATTTTCGTTCATTATAGGCATCACAACTATTGTATATGGCGAAGGGCTTAATCGGGGACCTTATATAGATGTCAGTTATGCAAACTCGCAATTTACAGTCGCTACTAATAAATCTTTCGAAGAATATGAAGAATATGAAACATCTCGAACTATGAGAGTAACCGTTACCTTTAACTGCTCTCCAGGTTCATCTCCACTTATTCGTGTATTGGTCAGTGATTAGATACAGTGTTCCATATATATGATAAATTTTAGTAATATACGTTTGCAAGATTCAGTTTTGTCTTTTAGACGTCTTTAATGTGTTATTATTTTAAAACTATTATGAAATAATAATATTAGTTACGATATTATTGACATCCGGACAATTTAGCTGCTTTAAAGTCGATATAGTTGCTGTTAAATATTGTTATTAATCTTTTAAATAAGTATTATACCATTCTTCTTGATATTATTGAATATTTGCCGTTAAATTTTTAGAAGAATAATATTATTATTTACTTGTCTATTATATAACCTTTTAGTCATTGGTTATGTTCAGTATATGACTAAGTTGCCTGTTATAGATTTGTATTGCTTCTTTATTGTTTTTGTAGTTTTTTCTTGTACCCGCATGGCATTTAGAAGTAATTTGTGAAAATGCTAATTAATTAAATTTAAATGTAAGTGTATAATTTTCAGGTCCTTCAAATAGATATTACAGACACCAACAATAACGCTCCTCGATTCTTACCACCAAGTAATTACGAATTCACTGTGATGGCTCCTCTACCACCTGGATTTTTAGTGACTGGCTGCGATAGTCAAATTGTTGCAAGAGACATCGATCTTACAACGAAGCGAGTTGATTTTGCGATTGATGACAATCCGTATTTTGAAATATTTTACGACAAATCTACTGCGCCTAAGGAATTTGCAGCAATTTTTAGAACTAAAACATTCATAAGGACACTGCCAGGGCCACTTAATTATACAATTACGGCTACAGTAAGTTAATCATTAACAAATTAATGTTTATGGTATAAACTATAACGCTGTTTTTAAAATCTTACAATCATAAATAGTTAATTCATTATATCGTCAAATTAATTTACTATTATAATTAGCAAAATAAAATAATGCAGTAATTATGCTACATACATATTATTACAATGCTTTTAGTTGCACTATATAAGCTAAGAAAATTACTATTCCAGAATTTTATTGATGCAATGGCTAATTTTAAGAAGTAAACTTTAATTATGTTATAGGATGTCGATGAAACCGGTGATCGCCCTAAGACAGTAACCACCACAGTGAGGATCGTGCCAGACTCGCAATTCCAATTACCGGACGAATTACAATTTTCACAAACGTTCTACAATATTAATTATACCACAGATCACAAATTAGTAACTGATGAAACCATTATCTTGACAAGAGGTTATGATGATCTAGTGAACTTTTCCTTAGAAGGACGTAAGTATATAAGTAACGTTGCCTTTGAGAGGTCTCCTATACATGAATAAAACTGGATTTTTTGGAACTTAATTTTTGAAAGAAAAATAAAAAGTCCTTATCGCTTCGTTTGTTCTCTCACTTAATGCTTTTGCAAAAAAGCCTGAATGATACAAATGATAACTTACTACGCCCGAATAAATTTAATATTTCATCATATGGGTACATGAAATTTGACGTCTGTCCAAAATGTTATTGCTTAAATACTTTTTTAGAATACTCAAATAACTTTGAAAAAAGAATAAATGGAAATGAAATAGTACTTGAAGTGAAATCGAATTTAACATCGGATGTTATGCAAGAGAATCAAATCTATCTTGTCATTCGTGCTGAAAGGGAACATACTAGTGGGACTACCGCTGCTATAATTGTACAATTACCAACAGGTATAATTTTTTTTATAATAATATAATTATTGTTAGGGAAATCTTGATAATGTTTCCCTTGATAATTAAATGTTTTATTCATTAGTATATAAAAATCAAAACCTATTCTGAATTTACTAAATAGTAAGACGAAAACCACATATCAAAAATATAAACTTTAAGCCCCGTCTGTTACCAAATACTTTCTCTGATATGTTTAGTTTTAAAATATAAGGTAAGCTAAGTATTATTTTCTTTTTTTAATTTCTATTTACAGGTAAACTTTAAACTACTATCTCTTACTACTCTTCATTTCTTTTTCTCTTTTTTGTTTCTTTATCCATTTCAGCTAGAGAGTTGAGTTTTGAATCATTTTCCTATAGTGGATTGATAGAAAATAGAACAGTTCAGCACAATACAATAATTTTAAGCAACGGCTATGAAGATGATGTTAATTTCTTTATTCGAGGAGGTAAGTAAAACTATAATTCACAGTATAGTTTTAGTAATGTTATTAAAGGTCCATACATCGCTTTTAATATTCTTATAAAATTTTAGAACACTCTGATTTATTTCGCTTTGAAAACGAAAATAGTCAGCTATTTTTATACTTAAAATCCGAATTACCCGAAGAAGTAATAAGAACAAATAATGTTATTGCCTTGGAAATTGGGGCATCTGGTACAAATACTCAGACAGCATCAGCTACTGTTATCTTTGAAATTTTGAAACAAGATATGATCACGCCCGTTTTTACTAAACATGTTTATGAAGGCGTTTATATAAACGCATCTTTTATCAACGTAGAAGATATCTCTTTATCCCAAGGATATGATGAATCTGTGACGTTTCAACTTTTTGGAGGTAAACAATAGTCATAATATAATAGAATTTCGGAAAATATTGGGTTTCCTTTACCATATTGACAAAACATGAGTCACAAAATTAAGAAGTAATTTATATTATAACCACACAACATCAAGCATCGACAGCTGCGGTCGTCAAATTATAGGTACTACTGGAAATCCACAGCCACTATTTGGTTCTTAGAATTGTCATCTCACAACATCTGCTACTATCCGGAATTTCAAAAACATTTCGTTTAATTTATCAAGTAGTTAGTGACGTCAGCTAACAAAATGGGATATTCAATGAGTCGCAATACGACGACAAAATTGTAATAATTAATAAATTGAATTAATGATCCACTGTATCACGTAAATCATTAATTCAACATTTTGATAACTCATAATAATTTTTAGCGTTTGCTGGTTTCTTCACAATAAATAATGAAGACAACAATGTGATAGTGTCGCTCAATTCTACGATACCAGAGAGTGTTATATTTGATGCAAAAATGTTAATTTTATACATTATAGCTATAAAACCGAGAACTGTCGGCAGCACTACTACCCTTGTCATAAAATTTCCGAAAGGTAAGGCAAATATCTTTTAGAAAAGTATTTTTCCGCATTATTTCTGACATGCTCGCGGTCCAACTAAAATTTTTTCAACACTTAAGCATTTCCGGAGTAAACATAAAAATAAACTGTAGAAATATCTGTTTCTTCAGCATTGACCGAAAATATTATTTTATTATATAATTTTCTTTCAGACCTTACAGAACTTAACATTTTAAGGTTTTCTAAAAATACATACATTGGTTCACTAGAGAAGAATGTGGTAAACATAGAAAATGTCATACTTGAAGATGGTTTTACAGAACAAATACGATTTAACTTAACTGGAGGTAACTTAATTGAAAATATTTTAATTTTATATGTTAATATAGATTATTTTCATTTATTGGCGATTCTTACAACGCCAGCAATTTCATACCTGTTTTTAAATATGATAAAAATTAAGTTCGCATATACTTTTTTATGATTAATAATAAAAACAAATTTGAAGTCTCACCTTACTTTCAGATTATTCTGAATTCTTTAAGCCTAATCAAAATGGTAACGTAATATCTATAGAAGCAACGGATGAATTATTTAATCAAAATTTAAGAGAACGAAACTTTTTATCATTGAATGTTCATGCTGAAAGAGAAAATGCTGTTTCCGTTGCATCAACTGTAATAATTAATATTATTAAAGAGGTTGTAGTTCAACCAGTGTTTGATAAAGCATATTACATAGGAATTTATACCGAAAATGTGGGTTTACAATTTAACGAAGTAATTAGATTAGCATCCGGTTTTGATAACACAGTTACATTTCAATTAGAAGGAGGTAAGTGTAGAAAAGATTTTAAACTTGTTCTAGCGTATTTTTTAATTTAAGCAGCATTCCGTTTATAACAAACTGTGGAAATAGCTGGATTTGTTTAATAATGTTCGGCATAAAAAATTCGAGACTAAACTATTTTATCACAGAAAAATTATAAGACACCCAGATTGTGTACAAAACTAAAAACTAATTTTAATGTTTACATAATTTTTTTACAATCAAATGTAGCTTACGAAATAATAAAAAATTCAAGGAACGTTGATAAAGTATTTACTACTAGCGATGGCAACCGGGTTTCATCCGTGACTCAATATCTTCAAAAAATTATAGTCAATGTGTTATTTTGATGAGTAAGCTATATTATTGTATAGTTACATCAAAACCCATCCAGTAGGTATTACGTGAAAGAGTAACAAATAGATATCCATAAATTCTTCCAAACTTTAGCGATTTTAATACTTTTTAATATTTAGTATATTTAATAATTATTTTTGTAGATTCATCACAGTGGTTTTACATAACCCAGATCGATGATTCAGTAATATTGAATAAAAATACAACAAACATGATACCCGATGAAATACTGGTAAATAATAAACAAATTTTGTTTAGCATCGTAGCAAATAAACCTGAAGTACTAGCTCAAAGAGCCGTCATAGCAATAGAACTCGTAAAAGGTATCTATGTAAAATAATATTAATTTTATGAAGACAAATAATTTTGTCACATACCTCCACAAAACTAACGTGTTATATTTACAGAAATCGTAGAAAACAATATTGATTTTGATAAACTGTACTATGTTGGATCTTTGAATAATAGTATTATTACATTAGATACTATTACATTAAGTGGCAATTTTGACGATTCTTATACAGTCACATTGCAAGGCGGTAAGCATTAAAAATGATCATTTCTTCTCGGTATCTGTATATGTAGATATTTTTAATTATTAATTTCTTTCAGGATTAGCCAACTATTTTAATATTTCTCGACAAACAACGGAAATAAAAATAGAATTACTAAGGGAGATACCAGACAATGAAATTTCTGATAATGGCATAATAACATTGGAAATAAGAGTTTCAAAACAAATTAATATAATCGCACGGTCAACAATAGTTTTAAAAGTAATCAAACAAGAGTCACAAGATGATACACCGATTCCTGTATCAGTTCGCTTTGATCGGGCATACTATACTGGTCGCTACTCCCAAGAAAATACGTTAGTTTTTAGTCAAACAATCACACTACAAAGTGGTTATGATGAAACGGTTCTGTTTGCGTTAGAAGGAGGTTAGTTATAGATAATACATCTACAGTAATCACAATATTCTTTATATATTGTTACTATTATGTTTGTTTATGTAAGTTTTTTAAACTATTTAACTAAATCTATTCTAATATATAAATAGGTACGTGTAAAACTTGAAATAGAAAAGATTTTATGATGTTACATTTTCAGAATTTTCACAATGGTTTTACATCAATGAAAACAACAATTCAATAACTTTGCACGAAAATACAACAAACACTATACCTAATGAAATCAAAGAGAATAACAATCATCTTTTGTTTACGATTGTCGCGAATAAACCAAGAACTGACACGGCACGAGCGGTTATATCTATTGAAATTATCCGAGGTACATAGAAAGTAATTAAATGCATAATTATACCTGTAACAATCAGAAAATCTAGGCTAGGCTTTTATATTCTTCTGTTATTAACAGTAATCTACAACTCATTTTTATTTTCTGCACCAATAAAATCACACTGCTACAAAATAAAGTAGTTATAACAACATGTCAGCTCTTAAGGCATCTGATTGTCATTTTTATTCATTTATAATGCTTTTTATAATTAATTCATAAATTCTTTTCAGGCACAACAAATATCAGTGTACTCAAGTTCGAACGACAAACCTACATTGGTTCTATTGACGGAATTGCTCTTAACTTAGACCCTATAGTTTTGATCGAAGGATACACTGATGACGTGTCTTTTAATTTAGTTGGAGGTAATACATTTTAACAATTATAATTAAAGCAATTCTTGAATTATATATCTTAATTAAACATTTCCAGAGCTAAGTAGCTATTTCTACAAATCTGAGGCACAAAACACAATCAATATTAGACTTCGAAGTGCAATTCCCGAAGATAATATTCCCAACAATAGAATTATTACATTCGATATTAGAGCGACGTCACCACAAGCACAATCTGGATATGCAACAATCGTTTTTAAGATCGAAAGGAATAGTGACACAGAACTACCAAATCTAAGCTTCGAGCGGCCATACTACTCTGGATCGTATACAGAAGAATCAGATCTAATTTTTAACACAACTATCAGACTTATTGAAGGGTACGACAATACAATGGAATTCAAATTATATGGAGGTAAAAGAAAGTCCCTATGTAATTTTTATTTTTTATTAACAGGGTAGAAAAATATGAAAACTTAAAGAAGTATCACAAAATTAATATAGAAAAAAGTAGTTCAATCAATATTATATCAATTAGTTCCGAAAATTATAATAAAACACATTTTAGAAGTACTCTCTGACGCTTAGTGTAATAAGTTATTGGCGATGATTATATTATTAAGATTATTTTTTTTACTAAAGTAACATCAATCATTATTGATTATTAAGGCTGACTATTGGCGTAAAAAATACTAACGCATTCTGAATACAATACAATGATACATTATTCTATCATCTAACGCTCTATATACTTATTAGTTATTTGATTTTAGAGGACTCGACTTGGTTCGAGTGTCTAATGCAGTCTGAAAATTCAGCTACTATAATTCGGACTAAAACAATACCGGAGAACGTCGTCCAAAACAATAGAAATCTCATATTTGTTGTACAAGCACAAAGAAATAACGCTGATATAGTTCTTGCCCGATCAGCCGTTATCATTTCCTTAGGAAATAGTAAGTATATTGTTTATTTTTATAGAATTAATTCAGAATATAAAAAAGTTGTAATCTATGTATTAGTCATCTTAATTAAATATTACTTAAATAATACGCTTATCTAAATACATGTCGTGATATAACAATCTAATCTCCATTTCATTGATAAAATTAAGACAGATGTTCAGTCTAATATACATGATAATACTGGTCTCACTACATCTCACCTCCATCTTTTATTTCAATGATATTGTGGTTTTCGTCTGCCTTCTCTATAGTTAAGGAAAAACAATGTCATTTCACACTTTCATATATGTTTTCTGGTTTCAGATTCGCCTCCAGAACAGAAAGTTGTTTTTGATAAAGTTTTGTATAGAGGTCGTCTGGAAAACGGTGTCGTTGCACAAGAAACGATTACTATTTCAGGATTCGATGGAGTTGTTCAAGTTTCAGGCGGTATGAAGCTTTATATTTTTCATTTGATTATATAAAATGTTTTTTTATACTTTTGACTCTCATTTAGTCAAGGTTTCAGCAAATACATACATATTTATGATGTTTACTAAAAGTTAAAATACAGCAAAGACCGTATCCTATAGTTTTATCTGAGATAAGTGTTTATTTACTGTTAACAATTCGTCACAATTATATCATTACGAATACTACGAAACAGTGCCAAATTAAGCCAGTGCGGGGCCTGCAGCAAATTTAATCAAAGGGCCCTTAGATTTGCTTTAGTTACTAGTTCAAGTTTATGAAAACGTTGGTACAGCGCGTGAACCCTTAAAGCGCGGGACCCGTACCATTTGCTACCCTTGCTACTGAACTAATCTGCTACTGCTAATAAGTACTCGTATAATTAAATAGACGTATTAATTGAACGTTCGTCTTACTTTTAGAATACGCACAAATGTTCAGAGCATCTATATCAAATGGAATTGTCACTGTAGAAGCAACATCTACGACATTCCCAACAACTCTTTCTTATATAGTTCTAAAGCTGATTGCCGGTGACGCAAACTCTGTTCTTCTTTTGGATGTAATTCGATCTGGTAAGAAAACTTGTAAAGGCTTACAGTTTTAGAAGTTTCGAATAACATTTTGATTCTTTATTTGATTAATTTATTATTTACGAATACAATAATCGTAAATTTTAATAATATGTATGTTAAAGTATTTATGACGCGCTAACTATTTATATACTGGTAGGTATATTAGTATAAAAGTAATAAATTACTATAATTTGTATTCCATGAATGTCTGAAAATAGTAAGTATACTAAAAAAAAATAATCAAAATATAAAATAGGATCAAGTATTATTTTTTTAACAAACATGTGTAAAAGATATTTTCGTTTTATGTAAATGATGTATAGGGAATTTTCATTTAAATTTACATTAATTAAATAACCATACACGCTTCTGTTAAGTAATTTACATATAGAGCAAAAATATAATTGGATTTTTAAATAATTGCCCACAAAACTATTGTTACAAAACTATTAAGGTTAATTAATTATACTATTATTAATATTATAATCTAGAATATATTTTCTTAAATCTTGTAGAATCTTGAATTTGCATAAATATTAATGAAGAATTTCGATTTATGAGTAATTAATAATCTGATGCTTGTTTCCTGCTAAGAAGCCTAAAGGTGAAGTTTGTAAGGAATAAGTAATCAAAGATCTTCTTTGATGAAAAGAATTTCTTCTATTATAGAAACTCCTGTGGTACCACCATCATTGTCATTCAGCTCATCATCCTACGTGCTGCAGGCGGTAGAAACGTATACTGGTTTAGTAGGTCGCGTATCAGCCACTGCAGACAACGGTGAAGCCGTAACCTACTCACTGGAAATACAGAATGGCAAGTATTATCTTATTTTTTATAACATTATGTCGTTAATGGACCTCCGAGACCTCCTCTTTAAATATACACAAATTTAACAATGAATCAAATTGTTTTGTCTCCATGATACGTGTTGAAACAATTACATCGGTTTTTTAAAGTTTTATTGATATTACAAAACATTTATCATTTTCTTTATAACATATCAATTTTGCTAAAAAATATTATTTAGAACATGTCTGAAGTTTACAGAGAAAACATTTTTTCTTTAACGTAGATTTATTTGTATTGAAATAGTGTGTACATATTAGAAAAAATTTTGAAGACCAAAATCTGGACTTAGATGAATTCTAGGTCTATTAAAAATCAATAGATTAGCGCTAAAATTACTATAGATTATATTATTTTCGACACAAACATGTCCCGGATATGCATATGGCATCACATTAATACTCGTATAATCGATACAAACTGTCTTATGATTATTAGTTTTGAGTTCATATTGCATAAATTTCCGTAATAATAATATTGTTTCAATTATCCCTCCTTTTCCTTATTGTATAACATATAGTTTAAAGACCTATATACTAAGATTATATAGTAAAACCATTATAGTTTATTTAATTACTAGATTTTGCCCGTAGCTCGCCGTTCATTAATTTTGTCAACCACTTTTAGTTGTCTATCATATTATTTTTGGAAAAATTTATTAAACTTACAGCCACACGGTTTCTATTCATTTCTTATATGTATAGAAAAATAAGAAAAAAAAACTTTAAAAGCGGATAAGTTTTTACCTGACATCAGATTTGAATGTAACAAAGACATGTTGTATTACGAGAAACGATAATCTATTGGTGATAATTAGGACAAAATGCATTAAGGACTTTCTTATTGTAAAAAATAAATTAAAAAATTAAGTAAAAATAAAAAAGTTGTTATATTTTTTAAACATTTACATTATGCATACATGACGCACTTCTTAAAATATTTTTGAGATAGTCGGGGATATGTCAGCCATAGATTTTATTAACTATTTAATGATAGTATCTTAATCTCGTTTAATTTAAACATCACAATTTCTTTATGCATTAATCGTGGCCCATAGTTCATAAATAATTTAATAACTAGGTCGCTATATTTCTCGCGTTTATGTAATGCTTGAAAATTGCCATATGTAGAAATAATGTGTCTATGGACGTTATAAAATAAACAACGTAAATCCAGCAGGATTTAAACCCTCGCATATAAGTTATAATCACTTCTACCCTAAGTCTATATATAACAATTGTTAGCAAAACTTTAACTAAATATATCAACTGCCAATCATTA
The DNA here is from genome assembly GCA_025727935.1 of Hebomoia glaucippe. Lineage (NCBI taxonomy): Eukaryota > Metazoa > Arthropoda > Insecta > Lepidoptera > Pieridae > Hebomoia > Hebomoia glaucippe. The sequence goes on along the minus strand of JAOSYY010000009.1, from coordinate 5,093,144 downwards.
CATATTTACGCCAAATCTCTTAAACTAAAATAAATTAGGCATAGTTCCTGAAATTTCGTTTTTATTTTTCAGCTAACTTTCACTTTTTTCGTAAGATTCATGTACACTTCCGAAGTGTAACGGACATGTCTTGCTGTCATTTAAACAAAAAATATTTCACAATATTCAAATTTGTGACAAAGACATGAGTTCATCGTATAGTTTATCTTACTTTATCATTATCCAAGCTTATCTAACCTCTTGACATATATTAAAGGACAATGAAATTGTAAAAGTAACTATAATATTTTCGAAACGAAATCAAATCGGAAACTTTATTTTCAGACGGCTTCAGAGATAATGAATTGAATCGAATAGAAGTGCTGTAGGTACTCCCTCACAGGGTTAGCAGCACTCAAAAATGTACATTACATTCCTGCACTACACTGAAGCATCCTCATACATTTTATTGCCTCGTAATATATGTCTAAATTTTATAGCGGATTTAAACTTAGCGCTTCGGCCTTAGTAAACAAATTTTTAGGATGATGTATCTGACCTTATAAAATCTTTGTTTGATTATCTTATTAGATTCAATCATAGAAGGCGGCTTGTTTATATAAAAATTGATAGAATTATCGATGGCAATGAGACGAAATCAAATCAATTGCCTATTGTGTATCTAAATACCTACACAAAATAATAGTTACTACAAAATAACGTTTCTATTTATTTCAAAAAATAATATATCTTTTACGACGGTAAATTTTGCTACATTACTTTCAGCAAAGCAATTAATCTTTAAGATTATACATCTTTTACAATTTATAATCTTAGAATCAGTATTCACAAAGTCATATGTATCTACTTAGATTTATAATCAAGTTAGTTAGGATTTTAATGTGCTCCATGCTACACAAATATATTGGTCTATAAAAAAATAATTTTGTGCTCACATTATAATTTTAATCTCTTCATGTTCGTGTTCAATTCTCAATAAAAATAAATAGCAATTTT
>JAOSYY010000009.1:5055922-5092048 GCA_025727935.1 Hebomoia glaucippe | reverse complement strand
TTCTTTTAACAACGTTCTAAACATTAATGTGTCTGATAGTTTTTTGTTTCCTTAAGGTTAAATAAATATAAATGTGAGCTTAATCACTAAAATTTAAACTTAATTTATGTTTATACGTCAAATAAGATACCTAGCTTTTTAGTTTCTTAAACGCATCTGACAAACAAAATGGACACACCTCGAATGCATAATGCATGTCAATTACAAAAGATCAAAAGATTTATTGAATCTAGATAGTCTCAATGACATCAGTTATTACATGTAAGGCATCGAATCATTTTGTATAATTTTATGATGGATCACCACGCTCTTTTCTTACACAATTTAATTTTGAAAATACATTATATCTATTTATCTTTTGTAATGAGTGAACATGTCAATCTATTTCAAATGTCTATTTTGACCTTTTGTCTAAATGTTTTTTAGTTAGAAGGACTGTAAAGTATTCAATTATGCGTCTCGTTCGCGCAATCGTCATAGAAAAATATTATTGACATCAAACAATTCCGATTCTGATATTAAGTGTGTATTGATTACAAAATTTTGAGCTGTGAGGAAGGGGTACGTCGTTCGTATTTTTATCGTCTATGCGCATGCACTTACCTACTTATAATAGAAATATTTTTTTGTCTGTTTATCATTATTGTGATTCATAGAAATAAAATATAGTATATATAGAACTGACACAAATTAAACAGAAAATAAAACCTATTTCGGTATTAACAGTAAGCAGATAAGTATCGCACTATCTCAGTAGATGTATATATTTTCACCTTTTAGTCCATTCTAACATATGATATATAGAACTAATTTAAATGTAGAAATTCTTCTAAACCGCATTTTAAGAATAAGTCTTTAGTATTTTCTTTGTCCCTCGGTTTGTAATCCTCATTGCTGAAATGAAATCATTATTTTTCCTTAGTAAGCCATATACCACAAATTATCTTGACCGTTGTATTTTAGAAAGAAATTCGTTTTTGCTATACGTGCACAACGTACAAAACATTTACTATTTCTCTTTCAAATAACGGTCAAGAATGTTTGTACTAAAGGTATTTAGAAATCGTTATCACAAGGTTCCTGATAAAAAAACAGCATTTGTTATTCAAGTATAATATATAAAATTATTTATTGAATATCCTACCTACATGTGTTACTTCGACTCGACTGTCTTTGCAAGAACGATAAGTAACCTGCTCACTATAATGACAAATTGTTGCTTCGTTCGCAAAGACCAAATTTCAATTATTATTTACACGAGTTACATTAATCTTCTTCCAAAAAAACAAATCAAACTAGCTGAATTTACCGAAGTTTTGTAATCGAAGCGGAAAATCAAACGAATAGTTTTTAGTTGAATTAATTGATTTAAAATAGTTTAACTAACTAACACCGGTTTATTTATCCGTCACACGAAACCTGCTGGATTGATTGAATTGGGGATAGCGAACACCTGCAATCGAAATTTATTATACTAAACAAACAACTAACATACTGCCTGTTGTATCATATTTTTTCAGTTCGTTAAATGAATATTACATATTCATTCTCGAATGATAAAAATTATGGAGCAAAGTTTTATAAAATATTTTTCCAATGTTTAAATGCATTTCGTCCCCATTTCGAAGCACCATCTCAAATATTTACCCACTATAAAATTGCAAGTATATTGAGATTTTTTGTGTGAAATTATCTAGGGAAATTAATCGTATGCTTATTTCAAAATGGCAAATGAACTAACAAAATCTCTGCATTTATAGAAGTGTAGCGAATTCTAAGTGTTGGCCTAACGTTCCTATTTCCTATCTACAATAAAATAACTTAGGAATTTGGAATAAAAAGTCGCTAGATTGTCCAAGTAACAATTGTTAATTAATGGAATATTAACGGCCGTGACTAAGCCTACGGTTTCCCTGTGCCAATTTCGGTTTATTATAACTCGTTGTTTCTATAAAACAGTTTATATGTCAATTGATTTTCACACATTGTGTGTACGTATCGAATAATAATATTCACGTATCACAAAAAAATATTTATAATATAACACTCGTCGGAAACGTATTTTTTAATTAGAAGGCTAGATATAAAAATCACCTTTAAACTTGCAAACTTCGTTTTTTTCTATAGTAATATTAGCTGACCCCGCAAACGTCGTTTTGCCACATAAATATAGGGGTTGACTGTAGAGGGGTGAAAATTGGGGGTTGTATGTATGCTGTATGTATGTATGATATGCTGTATCATAAAAAAATTGAAATTAAAAATTTTGTCTATAAAATAAAATAAAAAGTTTAGGGGTGGACTACCCCTAACATTTAGGGGCATGAAAAATAGATGTTGGCCGAGTCTCATAGATACCGGATAAGCACAAAAAAGTTCATCAAAATCGGTCAAGCTGTTTCGGAGGAGTATGGCTACGAAAACTGTGACACGAGAATTTTATATATTAGATAGATTAATTGATGCTGGTCTCATTTACATACAGAACATCTGCAACAACGTGTCACAATCACCAACGATGGCGATATACATCTTACTGCGGCAGCTGATGTTGCCATCTATGACTTCCGAGTGTCGGCTACAACAATAATTTCACGTGTTACTGCCACTGCACCTGTAAGCGTTTAATATTCTTATTATAAGTCGAATGAGTTCCAAATTCGGAAGGCTTAAGACTGTAAATCTAACACTTTATCGGCTATTTATCATAAAATTCCTTTCGTACATTTAAATTTTACACTTATATGGCTTTCCCTTAATATTTTGTTATTTATATGCGACAAACTCTTAAAATATGTTACAATACTTCTTACTAATATTATAAATGCGAACGTTTGTGAATATATAGCGATGTCACTTTCATGCAAAAACTACTGAACAGATTTTAATGAAATTTTATAAAAATATATCAACATAATAGCACACAGGTTAAAATTTATAAAGATAATGTGAAACGGATTAAGCCGGTTAAAGAGATGTTTTTGTTCAAACGATCACAGAAAAGATGAGTTTGTACAAAGAATGAGATTAATATAATCTAGTACAAGGTTAATTAGAAACTTTTTCATAATAATTGTTTTACACAGGTGCAATTAACAGTTACTGCAGCTGAAACTGATAACACCATCACTTTACCACCACTTATAATATTGGAGCGTAATGAAGAAGAACCACATCTTCAATTGGTGCCTTTAAACAGAACGCTTTATCCAAATTGCCAATACAGACTTACGAATCGCTGGCCGCTAAACCAGTCGTGGCTTTACGTAGATGAAGAAGGTTTACATACAAGAGCCATAGACAGAGAACATGAAACCATAGCTTTTATGACTGTATCGCAAGTCCAAGTCGAACTATATTTATACTGCAGCAGCATGTTAAGATCCAAAAGATCGATAGCAACAGATGGTGCTGAAATTGGATTAAAATCATACGATTATGGATCTAATAAATGGATATTATCTGACAATATTCCATATAATCCTAGACGTACCCTAGTTAATCTAGTCGTTAACGACATGAATGATAACGCTCCCATATTTATAGGCAAAGATGTCGAACCTATAGTCGTTGGATACCCCCGTGGAGATATAGAAGAAATAATTGCCCCAAGAGCATTAGCTGAGTTAAAAGTAAGATATACCTTTTATTTAATTTTGTACACAGTTTCACCAGCGCCAAATTATGTACACATTATTCTAGAGTGGATAATGTAGTCATCAATGATCTTGAATTAAAATATATTACGCGCTATAACTTTCGTAATATCCCAATGAAGGTTCCGTCAGAATCGGTCTAGCCATTACTGATAGTAGCTGCAATAAACAGATAGATAGATAAAAATATATTTATAAGTAACATATACAATTATTATTTTGTAGAAAAATAACGCATTTGACTTCGTTATCAGATCTTTAACATAGTTATTTGTAGAGTTGTCATCCGTACTACACATAGGAGTATACATAGAAAGTTTCATTTTGCTATGTCATAACTAGCTTAAAATTGTCTCTCAAAGTATGATCACGTTGTTTGTTAGTTTTAAGTAAAAAGTGAATCTCATAAAAACTTGTTAAAAGTTCTTGGAAAACCCGCTTTCTTAGAATATAACATAATAGTAATTACATTTAAATCACTGTAACCCTTCGTATATAAACGAAAAAACAATTCATATGTTCAAAATGTCTATAGATATTTTTACTATATAACATATAATCACAGTAAATATTGAAGTTATAGAGAAGAATGCGAAGATCTCTAATAGAGATTTAAAAATTCAGATCCAATATCTTACAAGTATTTGAAATATTTTTATTGGAAGTCTTGACGGAATACTAAAGAAGGAAGTGAAAAGCCAAGAAAAATATAAAAAATTAAAAAGCTTCTTAAACTTTTACTTAATGTTATTCAAACAACGTCCTACTGAGCTGCTTACTTTGTGATTCGGCTCGGTATCTTCGTGCGTCCAAAAATAACAAGAAACAAACAAATACAGCTAAACCGGAACAACACTTCTCTCATTTACATTCACAGAATTTTTTCAATTCAACCAAATTCTGCATTATTACCTCAATAGAAAAAACAACTCGTAGTCTATCAAAATAAAAACAACATTTTACTACGTTTGATACAAGTATTTTAGGGGAAAAACATTATTCAGCGACCTATTTTCTGACGAAATTGTTGGTACTGGAAACGTTCTTTTGAGTAAAGGTTTCCATAGAGATTTGTGTTACAGTCATGTATCGATATACTTAAAAATCAAAGTGTAGCAAAGCGTAAATCGAAATGTTTGACGTGAGATATCGTTTGTGGTAAAAACATTTTTAAGTTCAAAAAGTCAAAGAGTGATATCGATTTAATTTAAAGCGACTCTAGATCTCGTAGACGTATAAAAAAACAAATTAAAATATATATTATATGCGTGACTCACGTCATTGGCATCGCGTTAACGAACTTCTGGAAATTATTATTACTCTACATCCTTACAGAATATGTATTAAATGTACAAACAAATACCAATCGTTAATTGTACTATAAAAATATTTTATACAATCTTACCGCATAAGGTTTTAGTAAAAAGGAGACAAATATTTGAAGAACACTTTAGATGATATTACATCACCGTGACATTAGCACAATTCTTGATATGAACAATATTTGTATACAGAATTTACTGACAAAATTTTAAGCCTAAGCGATCTACTTAGTTCATAATAAAGTAAAAAAATATCTAAACTTAACTTATCAAAATTGAAGGATATGTGATATATACCTGCTAAATATAAGTATATACATATAAGTATATACATATAAGAACATTACACTCCTTTAAAAAATGTTTTTTGACGTGTATATGGCTGTTACCTTAAACTCTTTACCAATTAAAATTTTTATCTAAAACATTTTTTAGCTTCTTGTAACGTTATAATATAATGTGAGGAACTTTGACAGGCGACTGACGCGGATATAGATGAGAATGCAGAATTGCGGTATTGGAGTTCTGAGGATAATATTATCGTATCTCCAACTACAGGCTCTGTGCATGTAACGAAGCATGCTACCTTAGATGACAAAAGCCGTTTAGTTGTAAAAGCCACCGATAGAAATGGAAACGGTCTCACAGGTTCAATTGAAATTTTGGTAAGCAGCTTATTACATACGAGTATCTATGTTATTATATTATTAACCCCTTTAGGGATTGAAGGTATAGATTTATTAACATTGACATAAAAAGTATCAGTGGTAAAAAACCCTCATAAAAATTTATGTAAGAAATGTAGGTCGGGTGGTTATTTATGGGCTACTTTCTTATTACGCTACGATCGGAGTCTAGAATAACCGTAAATTTTAAAAATAAATTTAATAACAAAATTTACAGAATGAACTTATTTTATAGGAAAAATATTCCCTCGTATTTCTTGTCATTTAAGCACCGCAAAATCATCAAGGCTAATATATATAAGATTGGTTGCAAGGAAACCAGTCGCACAGGTTTAGGAGTGTTCTTTGATGACAATGTATATCCTGTTTGTTTATTGTAACAAAATAAATTTTATTTACTGTTAGGCTCGTTAAAAAAATCGCTGTCACGTAGCTATCATGATATCTTCGCTGTCATAGGCACAAAACTGTTTTCCCGATTGTATCTACAGCATTTCAATTGCGGAGCAAATTTTAATTCATTGTTCAAAATTCTCAAGGCCTAATCTCTTAAAATGGAGAACTATCAGGTGTTCTCATTGAACTTCTAATCCGGTTTTATTTTATTATCAAATGGTGGTAAGGATTTAAATAGCGATAATTATTTTTTAAATAAATATTTTTTTTAATTTCTTTCATAATTTAACATAATTTTCGTCGTGTTTACACAAGCTAAGAAAGGGTTGTTAAATGAATAATATTAATTAAGAAATCTTTCATAATAAGTACCGATACTCGACCCAAAAATGTTAAAATGTAAAAATCTTTTTAAATAATAATATAGACTTAAGACAGTATTGTTTACTTAAGTTTAAGCAGTTGACCTTAACCGTTTACATAATAATGTTTATTTACTGCCATTTAACAGCATCTCTGACACTAAATATTTGTTAAATGTATTGTTTACAATCTGCAATTTTATTGTTGTAGGTGAGGTTACTAAAACGAAATCAAATAGCTGTTATAACTGTGCAAAATGCATTTCTCAGTGATGAAACAAAGATATTGAACAATTTGTCTCAAGCTGTTGGTTATGAAATTAAAACTCTTCGAAGCACTGTAGTACCTGTAATCGTAGATGAAAAAATGGAAGAAACACCAAGAAAAAGACGTAACCTTAATTCGTTAGGAGCTTCGTTGAGATTATATGTGTATGGGCTAAGACAGCGAGAACCGATTGAAGTTGGGCAACTAACTGCGTGCGTTACCTTTTTTGTTACACGCTAGTTTACAGAGCGAAAGAAAGAAAAATATTATGTATATTTTTCTAAAAATTATAGAACCTTTCTATTAATTAATGTACACTTTTATTTACAGTGATCTAACTAATAATAATATAGTAACGGTCAGCTTAGCTCGGATACTATCGCTTGAAGATCACCTGGAAGGTTTACAGATATGCCCTGTACCTGAACGTGAGATTGGCTTGCTAGCGGCAACCATAGTTCTCGCTATTCTACTCCTTATCATCATCGTAATATCCGCCATTTGGTTCTACTTAAAAAGGTATCTAATTAAATACTTTTGTACTAATAATTAAATAGACAACTAGATTTCAACCTGTTTTTCTTCTTTTTAGAAAAAAATCACCTAATTATGACCAATTTAGCGATCAAAACAGCTTGCGATCACGAATTGAATCCGTTGAGTCACCGAAAGTGGAACCTGTTTTCACAACACCTAGATTAAACATAGATGATTTAAAAAAGAGTGAAAGAAGGCTTCAAGAAATGTTGGATGTTCCTGAAAAAGAAAGTCAACCTTCGATAGAAGAGTCACCCTTACCCAAAAATGAAATATCGCCAAAAGAGCCTGAACAAGTCGGTATACCTGAACCTGATTCTAAATGGCCTATTGTCATACAGTCCATTGATAAGTTAAAGGATAATGCAGATGAATCCGATGACGGAGACGAATTTGGTGAAAAACAGCGCACTAGAAGAAAATCAGTAGTAACATTTAATGAAAATGTTGAAAAAATTATACACTTAGAAGATGGAGTCGATGAAGAATCAGATGGCGACATAGAAATAGACAGATTATAAAACTCGTTTTAACCATAAATTTGTAACAAAAATATTTATTTATAAATACATCGTTATATAGTTAAAATACTTATATTTTCTTAATTACCTATTAGTTTTTTATCTGTTAATATTTAATCCGTAACTCCAAAACATGTTTTTATTCTAATTTTATTACAAAAATATAATAGTTTATAATATTGTTAGATATAACACGAGATCTGTGACAGCCGTTCTTCAGAAACAATTAAGTATTACGTGCATGGCCAAAACCCAAACAAGTAGATGACTGTTTAAGGACAACGTCCTCTTTATAGCCGCCCCTAAGATATAATCGGACAACCAAATAAAATTATGTGATTTTGCTAACCGTCAAGTGTCTTAGTAGGTGGTATAAATCCCAGTTGTTTCTATAAATCCTTCTAAATATACAAAAGATAATTAATTTTTGCATTCTAGGTTACTTTCTACGCTTTTTTATTTTATACAGAACTAATACGAGCGAAATGATTTACTTACTGATTGACTTTAAAGACATTATAAATTTAATATGCTATGCTGTTGTATGGTACAAATTCGATTAGAATTTGCATATCAATTCCTGAATTTGAATCTAAATATGTTCAAGTTTGTTTTTTTTATGCGAAAGGAAGGAAAACGAGCATACAGTTCATTTATATTAAGCGATTTCTGTCGCCCTTGGACACCTCCAAGATCAGTAGATCGAGAAGACGCGCAGCCAACTTTAAGGCCTTATTTTCATTTTTATTTCGAGTATTCGAAAGAAATTTAATATAACTTAGAAGAGATCCAGTGAAGGAGTTATAGAACAAAATACAAATGTATCTACGATAGTCTATTTAGCACGGAGCTATAATAATTATTTTACTGATGCGACCGCTCCTTGAACCTCATAAAATTCACGTAAAAAGATAGAGATTATTCGTAACACTTTACTACTGCCTGGAGTGACGGAAAATTGTCCATTTAACTTTCATAGTCTTTTTATTCTCACATAAAATGTATAAAACCTCTTTATCGAAATCCATCTTTTCCTTTTTCAGTCAATAAAGTTACCAGATATACATAAATTTTAATGTGTTGGAAATAATAAGATTGACAATATTTAATGAAATCGATCGTGTCTGCGGCTAGCGTAAAGAATATCGCGAAACATAATGTATTTTAAACTTCCTTTTAATTTAATAAATATATTCTATGTAATACTGTTAAAAGGCAATACAATTTTAAAACAAATTTACATTTTAACTACCATTGATTCCGCTAGATGCTAGCGATCATAATTCAGTAATATTATGCGATGAATAAGAAATGTGGTGATTCTTTTGTGATATCAATAAATTTTACCAAAAAAATTTCAAGACCGCTAGCTGTCGCATACTATTTCGATTATACCTGTCTTACAGTTATATTCGGTTAATATTTAAATTATATTATGATGTTTTTCTTAGCGCCGAAACATATTAAAATCAATATACGGTTCGATAAAGTAATTATATGATAAAAAATATGAAGTTCCTTTGTTTACAAATAATATTTTTGCAAGAAAATCTCAAAACATGGTTTGATAAATTGCTTCTTCGAATAATATGTATTTTCATGTTAATTAAGGATACAATGAGTGTAAGGGTATTTTGAAATTATTATTTTCATTGTTATTATTTAATGATGTATATATACATTTTACATGAACAGGAAAAACAGGTATATTGTACGTTATAAAGACGCGCCCCCGCAATATTTTTTTCTAGTAACAAGTCGCTTTTGTCTATTGATCGATCGTTCAAGTCCGCTTATTATTCATTTATCATCAAGATAAAAAGCATTCTGTATTAAAATTAGAACAGTCGTTTAAAAATATCAATATTACACACATGACTCTATTTATATTAGCGTTTAGAAAATACATGTAATTGTATAATTATTTTCTATATAAAACAAATCAAGAATATTTAGGTTTAGATTTTCCGAGTTGTCAACTGTAATTTTAAAAAGTTTTTTACTAGGTATTCTTTAGGGAAACGGTTAAAAGATAAGAACAGACAATAATTTATATTGTTCGCTGTTCTGGGAAATTTGTGGCGCCTCTATGTTGACTTAATAAATACCAGCTGCTGCCTGCTGCTGGAAACCCAAATTTTCTAATGTTATTCCACAAATGGGTTGGTATAACAATAATTAAAACACGCTAATGCCTATAAATAATGTAAAAAGCCATTTTTATCAAAATATTAAGATATTATTGGTTAGTAAATGTAGCCGTCTGATTAATCAGCACACTATCTGCTAATGTAGTGTTAGGAAAAAGCAAGACCTTGTACCTTTGAAATATCTGTAATCTACGACATTTAGAATTGTGAGGTATCAGTTGTCTTGCCTTTAATATTTACAGCCAAGTTAAGCAGATAAAGAATAAAGTATAATATCCACTGAGCTCACCTCAGTGATATCATCCGTTAACAAAGAAGAATGTAAAATAAAATACTATCTGTTTTTTCTGGAGGACGTATTTTCAAATAGTGCTATGGAATAATAGTTCAAAGATAGTCATAAATTGTGAAATGGCCTTGTTGACATACAAACTGTATCATATCAAATAAATTATAAATTAAAGAAATGTCCCATGAAATATTTCATAAATTTATCATATTAAAAAGAAAATTTGCTCATAATGAATTTTATTAACGTTGTTTTCCATCCGAACATATATTTGTATAAATTATGACTTCTTATCTGCCTATATTGTTAAATCGATACAAATATTATTTCTTAATTGAATTTTTACGATACCCAACTTCTGCCCCGCCCCATTATTTACTACATAAATTTTATAAACACTACACATATTTTTGTTTATTTGGAGCAAAGTAATACTCTACCGACTCGCGACTTCATTGTTTAACACAAAACTGTTTGTAACTTATAGACGGAGCTTAAAAGCTGTTATGTCTACGATAAACATCCCGTGTCTCATATAAGCCTTATTTTTATACATTATATGTATCTAGTATGTCACGATGATATTTTAATGTTAATATTCCGTGACCTATATGACCTTTCTTAGCAGACGAACTCCGTTCACTTATTAATAGAAGTACAATAACCTTTATTTTTTTTTATTTATCCTTTATGTATATGCATGCATATTTCTAAAGAACTTGGAAAACTAAATAGTCACATTTATAGGACAGGAAACTTTTGTCAAAAATTTAAAGTGGTAATCCCATTTAGGTATATATCATGACAGTTGCTACAGCAGTGTAGTGTTGAATTAAACTCGGTTAGCTGCGAATATTTTAAACAAACACTATTATGACACAGATAATGAATATCCGTAAGATATATGCGAATTCTTGTAATCAAAACTTCACTGTATTGCTGTTTCTAGTCAATTTCTGTTTATTTTAAATATTCTTAATATAAACGAGATAATAATGCTTATTTTATGATTTGTACTGTTAGTTTACGCCCGCAGCTTTAAGTGGGTGAAAATAATAAGCATTTTCTACCTACCGCTACATAGAATACGTTGTTTTCGATGTTCTACGCACCATATAAGCTTGGGATGATAAAAAACAAATCATATTTTTTTTGTTGGCGATGTTTGTATATGTTACTTCTATGGAAATATTCTAAATATAAGAAACAAAATAAGAAACTCCAAAAGTCTATTCTAAAAAGTCCGAATCACAAAAAAAAACAAAATAACTGCCTCGAGACGTCGCGGTCGCCTGTGACCTAAAAGCTTTCAGAACAATAATTCTAAGCACGTTGCTTGTGAGACATTCATGGATATTTTGTAAACATTTAAAAAGCGACTGTTGGAAAATACACAAAGGAAAAAAGTTCGGTATCGCGTGCCTATAATACGTACAAAACAATAGAACCTCATTTCAGCCTTATATACATACTACGATGCAATACAATATTTTGGGCTAAATATTTCTGTTATCAGAACACTATTTAAACTATTTTAGGCGATTACTAACCACTTTTAATTGTTTATTTTATCATATTCCAATTTACATACGAACCAGTTCAAGAATTCAATAATGAGAGATTAACATATTTACTTATTGTATTATTTGCAATATTAGAAGAATCTGAATTTCGTAATAACTTTGAAATCTTATATTTTGAAATCCACATACTCAGTTCTAGAAACATAACTCGTCATAATTCGCTATTCATGAAACCATAAACCACCAACCATCCAACAACCACCAACTTTTACATCTTATATATAATATTTACAAAGATATAAAATATTTAATGTAAGGATCTGCTTGTATCATGACTTTAAATTTTTTTCTTTACGTATGCCGCCGGAGTTACTAACAAAGGTTATATTATGCATTTCAAAGGTCAAGCATTAAAAGATCCTCCGTTATCGACTGGTTGTGACATAATTCTCAAAATATCCACCTCGGTTTGGTAAGTCGCATAGTCAGCTTAAGCAAAGTTACCGGCGTACTTCAACCAGACATGTACTCCCGTGCAGAAGCAATAAATTACAGTTTCCATCCAAACTTCACGGCAAGAAATATATTATGCACGCTTAAAAACGCCGCATTCTCACGTCGGATATTTTAAATTTTATTTTACCTTCCATAAAGCAATAAACTGCCAGGTTTTAATTGCTCTCTTAAGCGATTATCAAAAACTTAGAAGTAATGGAATTTTAACGAGTGCAAGTAAACGGTCATTCGTATAATAAAACTTTTCATGTATGAAAATGCTTCCGAGAGATAATTTCAACTAGAAACAAAATATATTGCATGTCAAATGGAATCTACTACGACAATGTGTTAATTAAATTGCCACATCAACCTGTCCGAGGTCACAGAAAATTATAAATAAATGTTACGTAAGGAGTTCCGTTTTCATAGTTTGGGAAAACATATATTTTGTTTTCTATTTAGTAATATTACAAAATAATTTAAGCTACCAGGAAATGGGTTATAATATATCCAAATATATAATATTTGTTATTAGCATGTTATTGTAACTTAATAAATTATTTTCATTTTAAGGTTTTCAAAAAAGAAGCAGATTTTTCATACAAACACCATATACCAGTAACGGAATGTTAATGATTATTTATAAACAAACACACGTCATCGATATATATTATTATTTACCATTAGATAAGTATGAGTTTTTTTCTATGATAACCACATTTCAGTAACAATTCAGTACAGACCTGTTATTTTATTTGTTTATATTTCTATATAAAAAAGATGAATCATTAATTAAATCACCTCATAAGCACCTTAATTGTGACGACAACGTATATGTTTAATTCATTTTATTTTATCTACACTCAACTCAATATATTGAAACTACATTCAATAAAATTTAAATTTCAGTTCGCAAAAGGTCTAATTGTTCACGATACTTGAAAATTAAATTTACAATTCTAACCAATTATTTGTTTCCTTATAGATGAGTAATGATTTTATTGCATTTGCAGTGAATAACACTAAAAGCAAATAATCAATTTGTCACTCTGACAACCATCCGCATTTACAGGACCTTGTCGAAATCTTAGCATTGTATTATATTCAAATAAATGATCTACATTGAGTCATTTACCACCTAAACATTATTAAAAAAATGAATTTCAATTCCTCGTAGGATAATATATGCAGAAAATTTTTTACATGCACCACTGTTAACAACTCTAGATTTCTTAATATGCCTTCTTCCCTTGTACTTGATTTCTTTGGCACGTAATGCACAAACTACAAAATTAAAAGCGTAAAAGACATAAATGGGAACTGATCAGTCCTAATTAATATCTGATAATACTATATATTATATTGTGAAAACATTAGAGTAAGTGAAATACTCTTTGCTTAGGTCGAACCCCCGTAGAAACGGGGTTAAAAAAATGTCACCGTTCACACAACATAAAATCTGCACGTGCCCGATCTAACTAGGGGACACGGAAATTCCCACATATTTTTATTCTAACGCATACATATATATGGCTGATGGCATCAAATCGTTTGAAACCGGATAACTGTAATACTTTATTAAAAATGCAGCTCCGGAAACTGTAGACTGCTTTAAAAATTCATCGAGGAGAAGCTTTTTTAATACGAAAAAAAATATATATATAAATATTTTTTCTAAAGCTGTCGTTTCAATTCAAATCTTATTATATATTAAAACGTCGTGTTCCCTTTTTATGCGACAGAAGGTACCATAACATTATATATTAATTTCATCGTAAACAACACGTTATTTGGAGACGCAGATTAATTCTCCTTTAATAGCTATAAAAACGCCTTAACTGGAAACTTTCGGCGCGAAACACTTAATGTGACTTATTTAATTATTACTTATATACCACTTCCTATCATCATTAAATGAAGAGAGAGATACAGTCACTTAATTTTTATAAGCTGTTTTTGGTTTGTATAAAATACTAGTGTTTCCCTCATCAATCTACGATTGAATTGGTCTGATGCGATCAGGCTGTTCGAATTTACAGCTGTTGGGATACAGTTAGTCACGGTATAAGCAATAAAGCGCTCAAATTTTATTAATGTGTTTTAAAAATGTTTCATTCTTAAACCGGAAAGTCCTAATAGTCTAGAGCTAAGCTGATAAAAAACGATTAGAATTACTTTTGATTTAATGAGTATCGGCAGGATACAACAAAAGACAAACGTCTGTAACTACCGCGATACAATAAAACAACGAACGAAAGGACACAAATAGAAGAGGAGATGTCAATTAAAATTTATAACATATGTATAGATTGTAGGCTACGTGTTGTTATAATACAAAAAAGACTTAAAAAACAGAATGAAAATGATTAGAAATTCTAATTCAATTTATATTCAAGTCATATGTCTGACTAGTAGAGCTCTCGGAAACTCACTTCAATACAATTCATTTCACGTAATGAATTTAATAATAATATCTCCTGAAACTAAACTTAGGTCCTAAGGCGTAATATAATATTATTCCTCTCTAAAGCATCTCCGTACAAACGATAATTATACTATAGAATCGGATAAGAGGATTAGAGATATTAGTAACTTATTATAACTTTCATCCTTAAGCTTCATAATTATTTATAAACAGTATCTATTGCCAGGTTAATAAAGTTAAATCATTAATTACAATACAAAAAAAACAATGCCAATGAATTCCCACGATAACAAATTAATATAAATGATATACAAAATATACATTTATTATTCCTTTTAATATTAAATATACTAAATCATGACAAATAATTCACATACTTCAGTTTTATATCACACAAATGGAAATAATTATTTCACAATGATTTGCTTAAGATATAAGTTTGTTGGGTATTAGTTAATAGATATACAAAAAGTATTCAAGTGATGAGTTTACGATTCGTCCCTTCTATTATTGATGACCCTTCGACATAACCTTAAACTTATACAAAATGTCACTACGCAAAATGCATTGTGCAAATAATACAACGAATTTAATTTGACAATTTGATTACACACTCGCTTACCGAAACTTAACAAATAAGCCCATCTACCAATAACTCCGTATTATAACATACAGCCCACGTACACAATATTACAGAATATATCGGCAATTTTGCTTATATTTTCATATTAAAACAGGCGTGTGGTATTTATTAATTTACGCGAAGCTTTGTAATTTCATTTTGTCATCTTAAAGCCTCCAAATTAACCAGTCACCGGCACGGTGATCATGACGTTTAAATATGAGTTAGTATAAATAAATTGACGTATATTATGATTACTCGCATATTATGGGTGAAACAATAGTCTGACATAAAATAGCTTACGCCATGTATCTATTTTGTAACAAGTGACCTGTTCCGACTTTGTTCAAATCGTCGTTCAATTCTGGATTTAATTACCAATAATATGATAGATAATGATGTATATCAAATTATTTTTGGGTACTTCTGTGGGGGCAAAATCGACATTAACGGACGAAGTCGCTGGCAATAGTTAGTTTATATTTAATGCACACCTGATCATGATGATAACGGTAAATTAAAGATAGATAGATTAACTTACGCCCTATAACATTAGTTTGATAGCTTTGACGGGACTAGCACTGGCATCGGCTCTTAATAGTCCGGTTTGGTGCTTTCGGACAAATATACAAATATTTTGTAAATCATAATTTCTGTTGTAAGTGCCGTGTAACTTTATATTCAGTAAAATACGGTAATGATCTCATAAATACGTCAATTTTATTTTTTTAAATATATTTTTAATCTCAGCCCCCAGCGGTAACAAGTTCTCTAGAAACAGATAAATTTTATCTTTTTCAAAAAGTTTCTTAATCAATCTTGTAAGAAGAGAGAAAAACTTCCCAAGTGCAAACATTCACGAAAATTTACGGGTAAAAAACAAACGAGAAATGTTGACGTTGACAGGATTACAAAAAATATTGATTGGACAATTTAAATATTGACCCTTTAAGGACACCGATGAATCATTAGCTTTACAAAAGCAATAAAATACATGTTATTTATTTGACATTGCTATTAGGTGTATATAGGTATAATAAAATGGCAATGAGAAATGTAAAAGCAAATTGTTCATATTTTCAATTGTCATTATATTATATGAATAAATTGTTTTGTAATATAAACTTAGTAGGTTTTTTTATAAATGTATATAAAAGTAGCTATATAAAGTTGTTATAACAGCAATATACTTTAAAAAATATATTTTTTTATGTCTAATAATCTCTGGAATGACTGTCACTGGAACAAAGTTAAATCCACGGATAACATGTAGTAGATCTATAAGGATTATTAATTTTAATTGTCATAGAGTAGAAGCATTCTTGAAAGACGTACACAAGGCATAAATGCTCTTTTTTAACTAAAAGATCAAACAATATTTATACTGTTTAATCAAATATGTTACAATGCTTTAGTCTATGTTATTTATTATCAACAAAAATACGCCCGAAATCATTATAATTCTTGAACCAATAATTATTACTTTAAAAATAGCAGAACGGCCTTTCAAAAGAAGGTTTAAATAATAAATATAAAATAATTAGACATATGAACTGATAAACCTGATTACAAGTCGGGCGTTTTAATTACATTAAATAACGGGATCGTGTTTATAAGCGTCAAAGTAAAATATTTTGGCGTACCGAGATATCGAATCAAAGTGTACTCAAACAAGTGAATTCAACATGGCAAGGAATAATAATAGTGACAAGTCTTGGTTAATGGATTGGAAGTAATTAGCAAGCCTTTTTGTTTTTAAAAACGGACGAAAATATCAATTGGCTGGTCACCCAGAGTTTACAAAACCAGTTACTGTACCAGGTGAAAAATCTCAAGTACATAATATCTAATACTTAAATCAATTTTTAGAATTACCTTATTTTATATTTTCGGAGCTATTACCGTTTAGTTACCAACTACTCACAATGAAAGCCAGCCATTATTTTTACATTAGTTAGTGCTACTTATAATATATCGGTCGGAGAAGATTGTTCAAAAGTGTACCTAAAAGCGGCTGCTACCAATTCTAACATGTTTTCCTGGTGGCAAATCTTTTTTCTGAATGCATGTAGGCGACTACCAAGTCCGTACCGAGTTACGGTCAGTGAACTTAAAAATTATGAGAAAATACCTTCCATTTTAAATCGAATCTGGCAATTCCTGTCTCCCGTTGCCTTCGAAGAATGAGCAACAACAAATTCACTGAGGCACTTTCAGATACCGCTATCTTTATCTCAAGGAACCCCAAATAAACATTATTTTGTGTTACTTTTCCAAACACGCGAATTATAACTACACGAGATTGCATGCGACATTTATCCTTATCGTCATTTTAAAATAAGTATAAATAATTTAACGTCTCTTCATTTCATATTTACGCAATATTATTTAAATTAAAAAATTTATAACAAGATCCCGTGGGCGGACATCAAACACAAATTTAATGAATTTTACAGAATTTAATATGCACGGAGACAAGAAGACAAAAGCTCCGAGGACCTGTGCCTCAAATAATTTTATGTCTACTATGTTATTTATGAGTCCACAAATTACTTAAGCTCTTTACAGTACACTTTGACGTTTTCATTAATATTAAATGGCTTTTAAATCTATTTGATTCATTTGTCAATAAAACAGCTTTTCAATCATACTAAGCGTAAAAATATTATTATGATCATTTCAGTGAATTTTACGGTTCGAATATGTTTTAATTTTAATAACGATTTTTATCTCTATAACCCTGAACAAATAAATCTGTCTTAACACACAGGGAATTATACTACGACAACTAAAAACAAGACACATAATTTATTCACACCATGCTACTTCCAGCAACAGTCTAATATAGGTTCAATAAAACTATTTATTATAATCCTGTTATGGCCATATTTGGCTACATGTCTACGTGTTTAAATGAGGTTAATACCCGCTTTGCCAAAATGTGTACGAGACTAAATGACAACGATGAAATTAAAAACTTTTACTTGTTAATTCAATAGAATTTGTACATTTATTGCTAATAAAGTTATTTCGTAACAATAAGAGTCACTAACGACATTAACTTGAGAAACAGCGCGTCTTTGTTTGAACTTTATGCCATAAACATTATGATATGAATCTTATTACTCATGTTCTATGTACGTATATCTTGATAAAATGTACGTATTGATTAGTTTCAACATCTAATTTGTCGAAGGATTATATCCCCAATATATTGCTTGTAAAACTTAAAATTACGATAATAATTGGAGGTTTATATATTTTTTTTATTAGAACTTCGAAATGCAGCACTCTTGAATAGCATGAATATTGAAAGCTCTTTTATCTTTTATCCGTTATTTATGTTGTTGCAATTCTGGTTATCAGGGTAACCCTCTTCTTAAATTGGCCAGTGAAACTGAATAGCACGGATCGCATTCCATTGTGTTTAAAAAATAACCATAACCTGAAAAGTTTTTGCGGCTAGTGAGTTTTATATGAAGACTGGAAATCGAAAGAATATACACTAATAAATTTGAACTCTACCAAAAATTTACAATAAAACAATGCAACTAACGATAGATATTCTTATTTTACAAAAATATAAAATATGAAAATAAATGCAATGCAAAAGGCAAGTTATTCAGTAGCAACGACTTCCAAACAACATGAATTAACAAAAATGTTTCTGTAATGAAAAACAAAACATGATCGTTGGCCGGATATAATTTGCCTTGCATAATTTTAGGCTTTTAATATCTGTACTTTAAATAAATTAATATAACAATGATAAAATTTTGCAGCTTAGAGTTTAAAATTTTTATTATTCTTATGAAAAATGTAATTCGATATTCATTTTAACATATTTTTATAAGATTATTAAAGTATTTGTGAATATAAAGCTCTTGGTATCTCTCTGAGAACTCTGCACACCATAAGGTAATTTTGTGTATAACAGAAGGCAATAAATCTAAAAACTAAACAGCTGATATACCATTGATGATAAGAAATCTTGTTCCATCATTTGTGCTAGAAACTGGTTTTAAGGTATCGGTATAGCATTTCTAAACCAATTTTGTAATAATAATAATCAACTTATTTATATTATTAATATGTAATTCTTTTAAATAGAATCAACAGGCCTTATTATATTAAACAATTACGGTGTCTGGTACATGTCTTCTATTTAAGAGGAAATTTCGTTGATAAAAATATCATAAAAGCTTTTAATTCGCTAACTAATCAATTTGAAAGCTCCACTGGATCAATTGATTTATCAAGTAAATCACTAATTGGTCATTAACCCATTAGTCTCAACTAATGGATTTCCAATACTGAAAATAAAACAAAACAGTTAGATGTGAAATGAGCAAACCTAATAAAATATGGTAAAAGGATGTAGGATCCAGCACACACATATAATGGAAGGCTTCGTCGCCAAAATCCACCCACACATGGAAACGGACCTACACCTATGTATGTATATGCCAAATACGTTGCGGTATTCGACGTTAACGTAAGAGGTAATATAAGAGACGCATCTTCGAGTTTGTACAATTTAGTTTTAAAAGCCGGTTGCCGGTGAGCGGGGCATGTTAGCGAATTTTAGCACAACTCAAGCTTAGCCGGCTCTGTATAGAGCCTTTATCTTGTGTTCTCGGTAGGAATCGAAGATCGAACCTCGAGTGGACGGTAGAGTCCGTCACTCTACCCGTGCCATGGCGCCGGGAATTCTTTTTTATATTTTGGTGAGTTTCTCTTTCATATTTATTAGTAAAATCGTTTCTGGTTTATTATTTGTCACATTAATGAATTACAAACGTAAAACAACAATACATAATAACTTAGTTGGATAAAATTCTCCAAAAAATAATTTGAAAACGTCTATTAAGCATTCAAAAAATTCTCAAAATGTTAACATTTTATTAAATTATTACAGAATTAATTTCCTAAAATAAACAATATATCCATAAATGTAAAATAAATAACTAAACACATTAGCAATAATATATGTTGATAATAAATATGCAAATTGTGTACTTGATAGTCAGGAGCTCTTTTTACAAAAAAAGACCATAGTATATGGATGTATTTAATATAATACATAAGTATTTATGGATAGCGACCTTGACCTTTTGCAAGATATAATCGGATCTTAAGTAATCTAGATATTGAATAGGGCTGCAGACGACTCTCAGGAGCCATTAATATTTATGCTTAGAAATTATTTTTACAAATGTACTCGTATATGTTAACAAAAACTAATAATTATCTTTTCAGTATAGTCAATTTCTAATGAAAAAAAACAGGAAAATACCTACATCACTTCTAATAATAAAGACGTCAGCTATAGATATTAAAAAATGGAATAGTAGGAACATCATTGGTGTCTTTGTAATCCTTAATTTTATGTTAAAAATTTTAGAAAACACGTAAGCCAACCCTAGCTTTCGAACTCAAACGCGTTGGACGTTTAGACGTTATCCGAAGTAAAAGCTTATTTTAGATGAGAACGGCTTCTTTTAAACTACGAGTAAGTTGAACATGTAAAACAAGACAATAAAAATATGCAAGTTGCAATTTATATGTACTATAGACTTATATCAAAAGAATACGTAAAGTATTTATATATTTGTAAAATAAAAATTACGATTAATTAAAAACTAGAAATCATTTTGCATTATTTACAATTCCGCAAAGTTCACTGACAAGGCTGATGGCACAAGGTGTGAAAATAAAAATATATGTAAAAGATATTTAGATGTCTATATTACGTTTAAGAAATTATGGGATATACTTTCTAGAAACGACGCATTAGCGTATATATTAATATATTATATATTTTGAAAAAACGATCCGAACTTTATGACTATAAACAATTTTATTTAGGATTAGAAATTCGGCAAAACGATTCGGTATTATCGTAAAGCAGATTTTCAACAAAATTAGTTGAGTAAATCTAACAAGCGTGGACAAGCTCTCGTCCAATTATGTTATACATTAATATTAATTAATAATCATGCTATTAATAGTTTACCTTTTGTAAATCATATTAATAGTTTAATAAATAATAGCGTATGCAAATATTTTTGTATAAAATACGTTAAGAAATATTAACATTCGGCATATATTATCAAATCCTAACACATAACATTGAACTTAGCGACAAAAAGAATCACATAAATTGATGTTGTGTAAGATTACAACAACATCAAACAGGATGTGTTTCGTGCCTTTGACCAGTTAATATAAAATAATATATTTATTATTAACTAATAAAATGCTTAAAAATTTATAATTACATTTTTAAAGTTCAAAACTTGAAATGGTAGAATTTATTACTGTGAAAACTACTTAAGTGGGCTCATTAGTCAAAACTGACCCTCATCTATTGTTACATATTTGCTTATCTATCTCTAAATTGTGTAGTACTGTGCCAAATAAAACGTCAATTAGCAAGTCTCTGAATGACACAACATAGACAGTTTTATGTTTAAACAAAAGAAACAAAGAAGAAGAAAATAAATGCAAACATCATTACCTTACTTTACAATGTTTTGTACGGTTTACATAATATACGGTACTATAACATTGTCTGGTTCCTGAGACGTTCCGTTAACAAATCAATGAAAAACTTTACGTTGAGTTATGACGCACTCTGAGTCAGTCTATCTGCTTTATACATTGCATTTTACTGCTTAGAAAAACTGTTTTTTATTATACACGTTTTCCTGAAAGTAAACCTTAGTTCTATTATTTTATCTAACATACTAATATAAGACTTAACTTACTGTAATTCCAACCATCTGTCTTAAGAAGCTACTGAAAGAAACTATCGCCTCAATGATAGCAATCGAGCTGAGATTGGTATCAATCTATGTTCAGTTGTATGTATATGTATATTCTTAAACTTTATAGCATTGCGGCTTCATTCGCATTGATTTTACATATAACATTATTTTTGTGTCAAAATAAACGTCGCAAACTATAATAGGAACTTGCTGTTAAAACTGATCAACAAAATGTGGGTTTTAATATTTTTGTCTTGTTTTAATGATTTAGCTAACACTTGTGCAATACTAGTAATGTTTACTTGTATTGTAACGGATTGTTTAATAAAATACTTACTTACATTTTGGTTCATGGGACACACAGGAATGGACTATTTCGTTGTTTTTTAAGTAAAACAGTAGAGAGAAACCGTTAAAGTCGTGTACGAAAGGAAAACCTTAAAGACACTTAGAATTAATTCTATCAAAAGGGAATGAAATCCTTAATTATCTTAATTGTTTTACTATATCTTTATTCAAGAATTATTAAATTAAATTATTCAAGAAAAATTTTAAAGAAATTAATTTCATTTCAAAACTTGTTTCATATGATTCATTCTTTGTTAAATTCAAAGCCAACTTGTTATATTATAATTTTAAATATGTTATAATTAAAAAAAAATGAAATACCGTGGAAGTAATCTTGTTGGAAAAATTTTTACGGATCATATTAATAAAAATCGAGGTAATTCTTGATAGTATAACATATGAAATGCTTTGGTTACGCCATAAGATCGATGTAACTTTGTGTAACAAATATTTAATATTAGATATCTTAATTTAATATATAATTAAAAATAAATGTATAAATTATAATCTGTTATGATTGGCGAATACAATAATGTGAAGAAAATGAATGTAACAGGACGTTGACATCAATTTATAAGTTGATCCTCTTAATGGGCGTGCCTGACAACTTGTACCTTTATATTGTATTTACCATTCAACTGTCAATCATTTTTAAAATCGCCAAGATGTAAATTCTTCCGCAAAACAAAAAGCTACTTCATAATAAGAAGTAAAAAACTTGCAAAAATTATATTGCATCACAAACAAGCATCATATTTTTATTCCTAGTCAATTTAATATATTTGTAAAGTAATGTCTGTATAAATAATAACATCAAACAATAACACGGTACGTATGAATTTATGTAAACTTTGTTAAAGTTATCAAACAACGATTTACATACAAAGCCTTCTGTCGCTGAAAGTTTAACAATACTCAAACCTCTGTTTTATGTGCAAAATTTTAGTGAAAACCTCATACAATATTTATATCTTTTGCATTTCTTCAATCACTTCTACAATTTGTTTAAGTTTAATATTATTCAAGCGAGGAAGACAATAACTTTCATTTTTATTCAACGATACGAAGATTGTTTACTGAACAGATTTTGTAAGAAGCTTCTGTGATTTATTCTTTTACATAAGTATTTAAATATCACTCTACTTCGGCGACATAGTTTAAAAGAGCAACATTTAATTCAAGTATTACTAACACATAATATATGAATCAATTATTATGGCAAAAAATAACGCACGAAAAATGTATTCAGTTCAAATTATCGTAAATTATGTGATAACCTAAATGAATCATCGCTATTTTTATTTAGTAGTGGTACAAACATATTAATCCGGTTGAGAGAAGCGTGAGAGGAGTTTGGTAACGGAATACGTGTATGAGTTTAGAATAGTTTAAAGGTTGAGGATGAGTGGCTCACCTCTGACAATCCACTTCAGACAATGACGTAATCCAAGTGCTTAACGAGAATGCGTCCTTTCGATTAAAATTCATCGATCGAGGAAATAAATATAAGAGTAATGATGCATAGTTTTTGTTACATAGTCGTGAATTTACAAATATTTAAATACTTTTTGGATATTAAAAAACTATAAATTCATACACGTGCCTATTTAAGTAATTCGATATGTCGATAATTTCGTCTTGATTTCCGTAAAGACCAGTATTTTGTGTTACACAAACAATTTTTTTATTACATTGAAATATAACATTTAAGAAGGGTGATCTTTAATTTATATGTAATAATAAATTGTTAATTACTGTATCTTCAGCAGTAAAGGCTATTATATGGGCATATAATTACATTATTGCATTACTCTTTGTTCCCACGCGAGCCCTGAGACACGCAATATAGCCTAAAGCTTATTTTCCTTCCCCGAATACAAATTGAGAAATTGTACCCACGACGCTAATTTTAAGTCAAGTTATTTTCAATAAGTAGAAGCTGATATAAAGAAGTGAAGCGAAATTTGATTGATAACATGAAAAATTAAAATACCGTTTGACAGATTACCTATATATTATGAAAAGTACAGTTAATTACCAAAATATGTAAAAGTACAGTTGATAAAAATACATACTCGTAATCATTCGTGCGTGCTTGCTTAAGAAATATTAACATTTTTCTTTTCTTTTGACATCATAATTAAATATACGACGACAGTCTGACCTCTTCGTTTTTATATTGAACTGGTCATTGAACAAAAACATCTACCAGATGTTTAATGGAGTTGTCAAAACCAATTACATATTTAAAATCTTAATTAAGTACATTGTACTAATAATTTATTATCTGTATTACGCTTTCATTTTAATGAACGTACCTATTAACATTTCAATATCAAATACAGCATCGTAGTTATTACAACATACAAAATATTATAAAATCTTTTATAATATATAATATAAGATAGATATTCTATGTAATTTCAAAACTGGTTGATGTCACAATATGGCGTCGGTGATAAAGCGTCACCTATGAAAACCTTTATACTTGTCGTATATAAGTTAAATAAGATTTTGCATAATGACATGTTTTAACATTAAGGATAGCTTATATGGCTACTGTTAGGTTTCACTTAAACGCTAGTAAATTGTTGTAGTTTAGGTGTACCCTTGCTAGTCTTCGAACTACGAATAAATTAAAAGTTTACTGAGTTTTTTTAATCAATCCGTTACCATTATTTTTGTCTATTATTTTAATTTGAAATACTAAAATAAAAAATCGATAAAGGTATAATGCAAGGGACGGGCACCCCGAATAAGATGGCCATCGTTTTTATTAGATAGCGAACATATCACATGCTGATTATGAAATAAAACTAGCCATGTTTCTTTTACATACATTTAGAAAAAAAACAGTAAATTTTAGTACTAAAATAGACTACTGAAGTTGTAGTAGATTCATATTTCTACCGTATATAATAAAATTCTAAAAGATTACAGAACTATCTTGATGTTACAAAAAAGTCCTCTGCGTTATAAGATTATTCTGATCAAAACATGATTCAATATTCTATATAAGATCTACTTCAATAATCCTACTTTAAATATAATATAAGGAATGGTTCTTCGAATTTCATATATTGAATTTTTTCGTATTTCATCCCGAACGATTGCCGGATTCAAACAACCTTCACCTGTTTATATACCCACTTAACGCTTAAATTGTCCTCCAAACATATAAGTGTCTGACATAATCTGCCGCCGTCACTTAGTGCCTTGACACGAGCAAAATTTTGTTTTCAATTTTGTATAACCGATAAAAAACTGTTTATATCACAATAATTCATGCCCGAAAGATTAGCACGTCCTTAGGATATTTAAATTTTTAAATCACATTTGATTATAAAACAAAAAATATAACAATGACAATTTTATATAATTGTCTAAACGTCTTCCTACTCCACATCATAAAACAATTATGTATAGTAGATTTAATAACATTATTTAAATTAACCGTAACTTTACTAAATGTGTTAAGTAATATTGCTTATATTTTAACGCAAAACGAGCGAAATGTTAACCGTGAGTTACTCAATGATTTTTTGGAAGTTGTCCAAAACAATCATGTAGCATTCTCTTTCGCTGATAATTTATGAAGAAGAAATCGAATCGAGACTTGTGTCCCACAGAGATACACCAAACACAGTCAAAACAGTATAATTTATAAGTAATGTTTTAAATATTCAAATTAATTGGGTGTAGCTAAAATGACCTCTATTATTTTTCTTCAAGATCTAATACCAGATTAGATATGCTTAAATCTAAGTTATGTCATCTAATACATAAGAATTACGTACCTATATCGAGCAAATTAAAGCGGAATAAAAATATGTACTTATTTATAAATTAAGAAGTAAAACTGAAGACATCCTTAACCCTTAATTAACACTCTTTCTAAAGAATTAAAAAACACAGTTTAACAGTGTAATAAAAGGCTTAGATAATGAATATTTATAAAACTGCGTTGTTTTGTTCTGTTATGTTACACAAACATAAACTAGTTTTGACTTCTAATTCGAAGCACAGAAAAATAAGGTATTAACCTCCAATGATACATACAACAAAATAAAAAAAAATGTTGGACTAAATAGTTATCTATTTAATAATATATTATTAAAGTTAACATAAATCAAAAGTATTTTTTTTTCTGTAAGTGATGCATATACCTTAAAACCACTTAGGTCTTTCAAAGATAAGTGTCTTAACAACACAATCCAGATTTATAACAATGTAATTAATATACACATTAAACAAACATTAATCTTTACAATTTGTGACTGCATAGAATAACCATAGATCTAATGCAATATTTTTCTACATTTAAATAATAACATGCCCTGAACGCAAGAATCCGCTTAGTAACCTCTTCACCTACACAATACAATGACTAAGTTATTATTGATATGAATGTGGAAATATGCGACAAGTGTATACGTTACGTATGCATCGTATAATATTCTCAACTATGTTAACTCGTCTCCATTATAAACTGGAATTCCCTTATGAATCTTCGACGAACTGTCACAATACATTTCTTTAGCAATATTTATGGAATTGTGCAAAGAGACCGACGATTGGCGATTGTCATAACTTCTCTCTTTTAAATTCGTGCCACGACCGGCTTATATTTTAGCAATGTCCATGGCGTCCGTGACCGTAACCCTGTCTCGCGCAACTTATGTTTCAGCCTCACGTACTAAAGACAAGAATCAAGAAAAATAGTTTTGATCCGCAAAGCAAACGTGTGTGCATTCGTGAAGAACCGTTGTCATTGCGAACGATAAAAATTCGCGAAACAATACATTTGGCACAGAAACCTAAACACGATTATTCCACCGTCCTCAAATTCAGCCATTCGCTTAGAATAATGCAACACTTTCTTCGATATCATAAAATTACAATTAATGTTTAACAATGTAATATAAAATTAAAAATCTTATGTAACCCTCGATGCAAATAAGACCCGATTGTCAAAGAGAAAATAGACTAACTATTATCAACTCCTTAAACTTCATAAATTATAGCTAAAAAGCGTCTTGATCACATCAGCTTTCAAACGAAAAAACTGCATGGACATTATTCAAAACTAAGACGTTACAGACACGGATTAAAAAATAAACTTATACGACAAAATATTTTGCGTTGGGTGTTAAAAAAATACAACAGTTTTGGGGATTGTTGTATGAGAGAAATAATATTAAAAATTGATAACTAAAAATCTCATTTCGTCGCGATGGAGACGGGTCGTAAACTAAAACGTGATTCGAGTTTAAATTTAGTCTAAAGACAAACAAAATTTAGATGTTTAAACTAAAAAAGATTTCAATGAAAGCTTAAACTTGGAAAGGAGTCTACGAAAATTTCAACCCACGTATTGATCCTATATCAATCAATTACTAAAATTAAAACTCTTCATGTACAAAAAAAAACAAATATATAATTTCAAAGTTCATTTCCATTTCAAAGCTGTAATCAAGAAACATGATCAAACAGAACATTACCCACTTGATTGTTTGCTTTCTTCAAAATTATTTAAACTTTGAGAAGTCAAGATTGCGGTTACAGTATATTTGAAGAAATAATTTGTATAATAACATTAGAAAGGTAGTTTCTCAAATATCACTAAGGATCAACTGTTATATCAAATTGAAAGACTGATTTTAATATTTAAATAAGCACGAGTTAATTAAATATTAATTATAACTCTTACGCATTTTATCATAATCGTACTAACATTTTCAATATGTAGAAATTCCTTTTTGTAAACATTATAAGTTAAACTTTGTAACGCCTACCTTAAATAATGACTTAAGTGATTAATGAATATAATTTAACAAAATGATCCATTCAATCAGTAGCTATAAATAATTCCAAGATAAAAGCATTTGAAGCGATTAGTATTATACCAGACAAGGTACATTTGAACTTTACAATCTCAATTGACACGAGTATCTCCTTGACAGTTTGGCAATAGATATCTGATGTTCTTGAGGATAACAGGGACCCTCACGATTTGATGTAAAGTATTTATCGCTTAAGAAATATTATTGACTATGTCAATATTAGTTGTACACAAAGAGTTTTTTATTTTATTTTATGCTAATAGTAGCACATTAGCGTAGTTGACGAATTATTTTGTAATCTTCTAACGAAAGACGTGCCTCTTACGATAAAGGTGTTAAACGAAAATAAAGTTTAAAATTGGGTTACTGATTTTGTTGGATTAAATCCAAAAACCTTAAAGGACAATGGGCAGCTCTACTTAGAAATACCCACTTACGATATATTTCGTTTATCGAATACAAAACACCATGTGAATCGTGTTGCGTTGTCTTATAAATGTCATTCAATTATTATTAAAAATATTCAACATACGTAACATTTGGAGTTAAACAAATATTAGTATTCATATTATGATTTTATCAATATATCGAGGACAAGCCCTCGAGGCCCTGTTTGTATGCGGTATTATATTTTTGTCCTTGATTAAGAAACATTAAGACACATTACTGTGATGTTTATGGATAACATTTAAAACTGTAATAATGTATGCATAACTAGATATTTATTAAAGTCATGTCTGTACTACTACATAAGCTCATCAAAATTAATAATCGACTTACTATGTATCAGTCAATTAGAACAAACTTTGTCAATATCTATTTTTATTTCAGCAACGTTAAAAGCTAAAATGACATCACCTAGGCGCACCTAGAAAATGTTATTAAGCAATCTGTTGCGCCAATCATATTAAGCAAAGATTAAACAGACTCATGCTTAGCAAACTTAGAATATTTTGACGGATAATATTGTATATGTATATTATACTTGGGAAATTGTATATATATAAAGTTGCATATAGCCAAACTAATATATTGGTAAACAAAGTAGTACACAACTTATAATAGAAGTTATAACAAATGTTATTTCCTTTTTTACAGGCGTCGCTGGTATTAGCGCTTGCCAGCGAAGACGTACCAAAGAATAATACAAAAGCAATTATAGAAGCCGAGGTTAGAGAAGCTCGAGATTACAATGAAAACAATAACGAAGTTGTGGTTGACATAGAAGACGACGAAAAGAAACAGTATTATGAAACTAATTACGATACAAGTAAGTTCGTTTCCAAACTGTGATAACCTCTATTCTATACTATGACATGTTAGATATCAACCAATGTATTTTGTAATAAAACTAAAGTAAAGCCGGTGTCTCTATTTACGTCATTTATTTTAAATTCAAAAATGTTACTTTTTAAAATAGGATACATAGTAATGTTAACGAAAATTAGTTTCTTGTTTTCTTTCATGTTCCTTAGTGTAGTAATTTTCAAACACAGTTTTATATCTCTTTTTCAATTTAAACTATAGGTGCGTATGGATTTGGCTACGATGTTGGCCCAAATGGACAATTTCACCACGAAAATAGAGGTCCAGATGGTGTAACCTATGGTTGCTATGGTTACGTGGACCCAGAGGGTTACCTACGTGTCACTCACTATGTCGCTGACAGCCACGGCTACAGAGTCGTAGAACCAGAGAAACCGGTCGAAGTATTCCCAGATACTAATCACGTGTACGATGAAAAGTAAGCTTGCTTTTAATTTTTTTATTACTAACGTTTTGAGAGCTTTGTAGCGTAGCGGTTGGGTAAGGCAACGGCGACGCCAGAGCACCGTCTTCGAGTCCCAGTCGGAACGCAGTTATATTTAAAATAAATATGTAAAAATAAAAAAAATATGTAATTTGTGTTCTGCCTCGGGTACGGGTTACCTGTATCCGGACAAATGTCAAAAACACAGGCGTTTCGAGTATTAAATGTGGCGGAAGTATTAAATGTGGTGGAACTTCTAATAATTTATAAGTTCCGTCCGTATTACGTGGTACTTGACATTTCATAGATGGATCTTGAAGTGCTATGCACGTTTCGATTTCCGTCTATGAATTTACGAATACTCAAAATAAAAATAAAATAAGGCCCTAAGGTTGGCAAGGCGTCTTCTAGATCTACTGATCTTGGAGGTGTTCATGGGTGATAGAAATCTCTTAATATGAACTGTATGCTCGTTTGCCTTCCTATCGCATAAAAAAGAAACATAAAAGTGCATCTAGTAAGCCCCCACTGCAATACTCTCGTAGATGTTAAATACGGTGTAATTAGGGCCAGATTTAATACTACCTCTAAGAAAAAACCGCTTAACCATTAAAGTTTTATAAAAAATTTCTTGATGAGGCGGTGATTTTTTCCTCTCTACAACTTTGCCACCCCAAAAAATTGCCGATATGGGCAATAGCCCCGAGAGCCCCTAGTGAAAATCCTGAGCTGGCTATAATAATAATTCATTGATAATAATCAAAAACACATTTTTGTATTTTGGTTTGAGAGATTTCGTTTCGACCTTGGTACAACGCCAAAATAGTACAAAATTATACATACTCGTAAATACCAAGTTTCACTTTGATTTCAGTTCCGATAATGCTTCTGAGATACCAGGACAAATAGTTCCCTGGAACAAATTATATTTGCCGAAAGGATGTGGAAAAACACCAGGAGGTATTCCTTCCAAGCCTCGACCAACGCCTCCTCCACCCACACCGAAACCAAAACCTCCTACGGATAGCACCGGCCAAAACAGCAACCCCAATCCTGGAGTAATTTACCCTGGAGGTGAGATTATTGTGTTTCTTATTTTCTAATGACGGATATGATGTAACTAAATGATTAAACATATTTTTAAACAAGGAGCAGTGACCGACCATTTTCGTCACATACATTTCTGCTACAAAAATGTTAAAACAACTGGAAAACTATAAACATTCTCTTTATAAAATGATATTGAAATTTTGATGTTATGGACAAATTTTGGAGAGTGATAGTTTAGATAAATTTATCTTTTTACTTGTAAGCAAAGAATAAATTATTTTTTTATTTGTGTTCTCATAAACAAATCTATTGTAACTTTTTATTATTGTCACATATTCAGGGTACTACCCAGGGTCTGGATCTGGTGGCAGTTACTATCCTGGATCAGGTATTAAAATTCCGTTATTATTTTCACAATCAATCATAATTAAATTTTAATTAATATCTTTGCTTTATACAGGGTATTTTTGGACTGCTCCCGAAAACGAAAACAGGTGATAGTTAGACACCTTTGATGATGGGACGGAAAAAATTCGATCCTGACTATAAAAAAGTCAAATTTTAAAATGTTTTTTTAGAGTTATTTACGCTCCACCATGTTTGTACAGCTAAATTAAACGATAACTTTATAAAAAGTACTGAAAAAAAACCAGCAATGAAACGCAAATCTAAAACAATTGATGGTCTGGTCAGTCGGGTGAACGCACGTCTTAGAGAGGCCCGCGCTGATATCTAGCGTAAAATTCGCCAAAACAAAACTCTCTCTGTGCGGGGGGCTAAAGCCATCATTAAAGATACGTTAATTATTTCCACCGATCAAGAAAGCGTTAGTTATTTCCAATTTTTATTTTATGAGCTTAATTATTCCTACTGACTACTCCTTTTGTGAAATTTAAAAAATCTAATTTGCGTTTCATTGCTGGTTTTTTTTCAGTATTTTTTATGAAGTTATCGTTTCATTTAGCTGTACAAATATAGTGGAGCGTAACTAACTCTAAAAAAAACGTTTTAAAAATATAACTTTTTTATAGTCTGGATCAAATTTTTTTCCGTCCCATCATAAAAAGTGTCATAACTACTATCACCCGTTTTCGTCTTCGGGAGCAGTCCTCAAACACCCTGTATATGTAGATTTTGCCACATGCTCTTATAGTGCATTTTAACATACAAACATTTTTTTTTCTTTAATGACCTCTACATACCTATATACCTCGATATACCTGGAAGATAAAGTTTTAACAAGTCTCAATCCTAATTCTTAGAACGTTATTGTTTTAGGTGGTGGTAACGGACCAAGTGGCCCGAATGGACCAAACGGACCAAATGGACCAGGAGGACCAAATGGACCAGGAGGACCAAATGGACCAGGAGGACCAAATGGCCCGGGAGGACCAAATGGACCGGGGGGACCAAACGGACCAGGAGGACCAAGTGGCTCAGGTAATCCTATTTTTTTTAAATATTATACATATGAAACTGACCTTGTTTGTTTATTTGTTAGTTATATTTTCACGCCTAAACCGCTAAAAATATAGATGTTAATATTTGTATTGCGGTAGAAGGGACAATGAAGACCGTATTAGACTACTTTTTCATTAATTACATTTGTTCAAGGTGGTGGTTCTGGATCTGGAGGAAGTTATTACCCTGGCCCAGGTGGTCCCACTGGCCCTAATGGTGGAGGTGGCTATTATCCAGGATCTCAAGGTACGAATATTAATGTGTAGTTATAGCTTTTGTCTGTAGTAATTATTTTCCAAAATTTACATATATTATTTTAGAATAACATTTCACACTTTTGGTAACCAATGGTATACAATTCTATTCTTTTGACATATTATGCCTTTGGTTCATTAAGAATGTGATATTAAATTTTGTCCTATTGCAAAAAAATCCAACACTTTTTCAATAAACAAACTGCTATTTCTTAATTGTAGCAGAATATGAGCATTTAATTTTATTTCTTCAATTTTAGACATCTTTGTACAAATTTATGTTCGTAGTATAAAGATGTGTTAACTTCTTCAACTATTATTTTAAACTAAAAATTGTAATTCATTTTATTCTACATTTGATTCAGGTGGCTATTATCCAGGCATATCAGGTACACCAGGTTCACCAGGAACTCCAGGATCGCCTGGTGGTCCTGGCGGGCCAGGAGGACCTGGTGGTCCAGGTGGTCCAAGTGGTCCGAGTGGAGGTGGATACTACCCAGGTGGACAAGGTAAAAACTAGAACTATTTATAATATTTAATGGAAGTAACAACAAATTGAGACCAGTACTTTTAGTATTTTATTTCATTTATTAATCTATATTCAACCTTACAGGACCCACGGGTGGTGGTGGATACTACCCAGGACAATCAGGTAAGCCTGGTTCACCAGGATCTCCGGGTGGACCTGGTGGACCTGGCGGCCCTGGCGGGCCAGGTGGTTCTAGTGGTCCGAGTGGAGGTGGTTACTACCCAGGTGGCCAAGGTAATTTTAAGTTAACGTTATTAATATAATAAGGTCTTATTTTGAAAAATGTTCTTAAGCTTAATGAGTGTTTTCAACTACAGAAGTCTTAGAGTCTGTTTTAAGAGTGTTTATGAATAAGATCGTCATAGTTCAAGAAAGTAGTTCATAGCGATCCCAGTAGCTACACGAATTTTAGAATTTAATTGTAGGCTTAGGCTGCCGAGGCAATATAAATTAAATTGTGTGTATAATTTAATAAATAATAGTTTATACACTAAACTTGTAAAAAAATTAAAACAGGCTTAAATTAATTCATGAAAAGTAATTTAATAATTACTTTTTGGAAATAAACGAATATGAAATTATTTATGAATATAAGCGATAATATATGTATGAAAAATAGATAGTTCTTTCTGGAAATATTTAATCTGTATTCAAACAATGTAATGCCTTTCAGGTGGTTATCAACCAGGACAGTCTGGTAAACCAGGTTCACCGGGTAGCCCAGGATCTCCGGGTGGGCCAGGAGGCCCAGGCGGTCCAGGAGGCCCAGGCGGACCAAGTGGCCCTAGTGGCCCCACTGGTGGTGGATACTACCCAGGTGGTCAAGGTAATATATATAATATTACCTATAATATATATACATTAAGGGAATTGAAATACATTATTTTTCTTTAATTAATGATGATTCTTCAATGTTTAGGACCATCAGGCGGCGATGGCGGTTATTATCCAGGACAATCAGGCAAACCAGGATCACCGGGTACCCCAGGCTCTCCGGGCGGACCCGGTGGGCCCGGCGGACCAGGTGGCCCAGGTGGACCAAGCGGTCCTAGTGGCCCAAGTGGTGGTGGTTACTACCCTGGCGGTCAAGGTAATTTTTGTACTATTATATACCTATAAAGTAATATAAATATGTTAAGTAATTTGTCGAATAAATAATAAACATATTTTAATATTTTAGGTCCTTCAGGTGGCGGTAGCGGTTATTATCCAGGACAGTTAGGTAAACCTGGTTCACCGGGTACACCAGGATCTCCGGGTGGACCCGGTGGACCAGGCGGACCAGGTGGTCCAGGTGGACCAAGTGGTCCTAGTAGTCCTAGTGGCCCTAATGGCGGTAGTTACTACCCAGGTGGCCAAGGTAATTACATATCTTTACAAATATCACATAGTAAAGTTACCTTCTTATGGTTTTACACTTAATTGAGATGAACTGATTAAAATAATTTTGAGATTTGAGATAGAAAGGATTATGGAAACAGTTATCATTTTCAAACAGTTATAATCTAAAAATTCATTAAGGATGGGTCATAGAAGGTGGGTAAACTTTACAAAAGTCTATATTGCATGGTCTGAATTATTACGAACTTTACCGAAATAAGGTTTGTAAATAAATTAGAAACTTTTGTGTATTATTTTGAAACTAACCCTACTACGGAAGAGTTACTTGAGCTTAGTAAATTAAATTCAAGAGT
Organism: Hebomoia glaucippe; assembly: GCA_025727935.1. Taxonomy (NCBI): domain Eukaryota; kingdom Metazoa; phylum Arthropoda; class Insecta; order Lepidoptera; family Pieridae; genus Hebomoia; species Hebomoia glaucippe. The sequence goes on along the minus strand of JAOSYY010000009.1, from coordinate 5,057,094 downwards.
TTTAAAATGTTTTTTATATTGCGTCGTCTAATTTTCTGTAAACATCGCAAAAATATTTGGATGACACATGATTACTAATAGCATATTTTCAAATGACTTTTGTAAAGAGCCTAAAATGGGTTAAGTCAAATTTTTTAGAAATACCTATACAGGCTGTTTGAAGACTACTCCCAAAGACGAAAACGGGTGATAGTAGTTAACACCTTTTATGATGGGACGGAAAAAAATTCGATCCTGACTGTAAAAAAGTAATGTTTTTAAAACGTTTTTTTAGACTTATGTACACTCCATTATGTTTGTACAGCCACATAAAACAATAAATTCATAAAAATACTGAAAAAAAAACCAGCAATGAAACGCAAATTAAGAACAGTTAATTGTCTGGTCAAAGTCGGGTGAACGCACGTATTTGAGAAGCCCGCGCTGACATCTAGCGCGAAATTCACCAAAAAAAAACCTCTCTCCGTGTGGGAGGCTAAAACCGTCATTGAAGATACGTTAATTATTTTCACCGATCAAGAAAGCGATAGTTATTTCCAATTTTTATTTGATGAGCTTAATTATTCTTACTGACTAGTCCTTTTGTGGAATTTAAAAACTCTAATTTGCGTTTCATTGCTGGTTTTTTTTTTCACTATTTTTTATGAAGTTACCGTTTCATGTAGCTGTACAAATATGATGGAGCGTAAATAAATCTAAAAAAAACGTTTTAAAAATATGACTTTTTTACAGTCAGGATCGAATTTTTTTCCGTCCCATCATAAAAGGTGTCATAACTACTATCACCCGTTTTCGTCTTCGGGAGTAGCCTTCAAACACCCTGTATAAGAAAATAAATATTTTTTTTTGTTACTGGTTCTATATCAGTAAACAATCAAAAGGGGTTGATAAAATCAACAGTAATCTGAGGAGTCGATAGCGAAGATTTAATATTAAAAGGTTTATTTTAATCGAATTTAAATAAATGAAGTATATTTTCTAAATTATATCATATTTAATGTTATACGCTCTTCAGGTGGAGATGGTGGCTATAATCCAGGACAGTCAGGCAAACCAGGATCACCAGGTAGTCCAGGTTCTCCTGGCGGACCCGGTGGGCCCGGTGGACCGGGAGGCCCAGGTGGACCGAGTGGTCCTAGTGGTCCCAGTGGGGGCGGTTACTATCCAGGCGG
>JAOSYY010000009.1:5042097-5054417 GCA_025727935.1 Hebomoia glaucippe | reverse complement strand
TGAGCGGTTAAGCAGACAACTTCATACTGTTAATTTTGTGTCACAGATGCGCGCGCATCTTAAAATTTCACTCTCATCATTTTTTCAAAACGCGCCTAAAGAAGTTTAACTTCAAAACAACTTTAGGTATATATGACAGATAGATAAATAAAATATCTACTAAACAGCTGTTTAATTGATATTTGGGGCTTTAATAATAAAATTATTATTCATATAGGCGATATTGTACAAATTAATTTTCGAACATTTTAATAAAGTTTAAAATTTTAAAAAAATAGTTTCTTCCCACAAATCCCATAATATGTAAGTTTATATTAATAGATATAAAATAAAATTGACTATGTTTATAATTAGTTTAATAACCATTGTTAAAAATAATAAAACATTGTAATAGGTTATATGCTGACCTTAACATGCCGGTAAAGGAACTATGTGCATATTTAACTGAAACTTTAATGCGTTGAACGACGCATTGTTACGCTAATATTGGTGTGCGTCATAGCATGTCTGCAGAAGGACGATTTGACTACAAACAGACTTATTACAGCCTCAGTCACAATCCTCATTTAAGTGACAAAACTCCCACGTTTATAAAGGTTGAACTAGCACGCAAGAGCGCATAGCGCATCCGTAGTTATACCTGACAGTGTTTGAACTAAGGACGTATATTCCAATGTAAGTAAGATTTGTAAGCATCAATAAAACTCTACTTTATAATAGCTGACTGTACTGGTTACGACATATCATGGTTAAAAAAATTAGGAGTACAAAATGATTGAGTTATAGATAGAGTTTTACTGCAAAACGTATGTTTAATACATAACAGAAGCGTCGTAGGTCTTGAAATTTTACGATGACTTAGACCTGGGCTTGCACCGTAAAAATAATAATCGACTAATTCTGAGACAATACGGTGAAATATATATGCCTAGCTAGCCCGGGGACAGCATTATTTTAAAAGCATAAACTTTTTAGGTCCTCATAATTTTAATAGTAACATATACGAGGGCAATACGTTCTTGGAATTGAATAGATTAGGATCTCCTTATATATATGTAAAAATGTTACACACAGAATAACGCGTATAAGATAATCCCAGAGAAGTCAATCTCACTAGTCACTACGGTTATAATACGGGCCAAGAAAAGTATTTTTGTGTTTTCGTGTTTACATCAATAATTCCATACATATAAATAAAAGTGAAATGTTTATTTTCTATAACAAAATTAGTTATCTTCATAAAAATGTGTATCAAAATATACAGAAACACGCGATATAAAAGTTTTGTCTGTCTGTTGGAGTTTTGTCTGTCTGGTTGTTAGACCAAATGAAAAAACAAAACTTGACAATTATGGCGAATAACTATTTTTATTTTATAATAAATTAACTTAGACGTATACTACAAACGAGAACTATTGTGTAGACATGGGAATGGTCAAGTTACAAGCAAATGTTTATGCTTCGAGGCCAAGGACCAAATAAATCAGTTTTACCTTGGCAAAGTACAGAGTTAATTAGTGGCTTAAACTGCAACGTATTCTTCTACATTATTGTTTCTACGATACAAAAGATTTCCGTGTAGATAAAAATGTGTATAGTAACATGTTTATGCATATAAATTAACATAAGTACAATTTTAAATCATAAGGAACTTGCATATTTTAAAATAATAAATGAAAAAATAATCAATAAACAATAAACAAATAGCTTTTCTAGGAGATATGACGATAATAAGTCACTTCATGAGTACACTATCTCTAAATCATCTGTACTTTAAAGGGAGCATACCACAATTAAACATTATTATTCTTCACATTATCAAATGTTAAAAAAAGACAATTATCACCCGATTATAATATTTTTTGCCAAAATACCAACAATCGCTTTACCCATTAACCAAATAACAATAATTTCCTGTACAGCTTGTGAATTACTAAGTTTGACTTTTTTAGATGGAGAATCATGCGCGGCATAATTGTCAGTTTAGTTTGATAGTGTGTATAGTTATTGCTATGGCTGCCTCCAGGATAACTAATGCAAAATCAATAAATAATGATGTACAACCGTCAGTGAGGGATTTACAAACAGCTAGTAGTTCTTGTAAGTACTTAAAAATATTTAATGAAATGGTGAAAGCGACACCAAGGTAAAATAAATGATTGTCACAAACTTATATGACGAAACCAGACGTCTTTTATATATTAAGAAACTATGGTACCACCTGATGTTCAGTATCAGGTACTTAAAAAAAATGGACTAAATATTTATTGAATATTACATGTCATGTTTCGATATGAAACAACAAGAATTAACGTTGACAACTAGGTCATTTTCTTTAGGATATTGAAAGATCAATATAGAATTTCCGAAAAATATTATTTTAATAATGAATGTATTGCGTATTGAGCTTTAAATTTTCAATACTATATTTTTAAACACATGCAAATACATTTATACCTGATGTCGAACATTGGCCTCAAAAGAAATAAATGTTACAAATCAACTTACACGCTTTCCACATTTATATTTTTTAAAGGTTTATGTTAATGTTTATTTTCCAATTGAATTATATTATTCTTTTTACAGTTTCCAATCAATATTATGACTGGGGTGGAAACAGTCCGGGTGGATATAATTTCGCCGTTACTGGAAATGGATTAATAGGTGACAGTTCTCGCTTTGGAGGTTACGATGCTTCTTTAAAAGAAAATGATTTCAATGTGTATCCCAGTGTTGATTATAATACTATTGGTTTTGGACAAGATAGTGACAAGTCGTTTACTTATAACAGAGATGTTGGTTACCACAGTCTTGGCGGCTATGGAGGATATGGTGGCAACGGCGGTAATGGAGGTTTAAGCTCATATTACGGTTATAATAACCCAAACTATCAAGGCGCCAATCACCTTGGTTTTGGATACTACAATAAAAGGCTTGGTTATGGCAATATATATAGCAGTGGAGTGACTCCAAACTTAGTTACTGGCTACAGAGGTTATTCTAGGCGGTAAGATTTTTAATGTAGGGATATGTCAAATTTTCATTACAATATATCGTGTAAATAATTTTGTCTTTACTAAGAAATAAAACTGTGTTAATTGTTGTTTTCGTTATCTAAAATCTTCATAATCACAGAAATGTGGTAACTCTACACCAAAGAATGTGTTATGATTCAACTATTATAATAATATATATAGTCAATTTTGAATGATTTTCTTTTTTACCATGTTATGCTAGTAACTTCCAGTAAAAAGATAGGCCACCCTCTTTAATATAATTCAAGAAAATATTTGAATACACACTGATATTATAACAGTTCAGAAAATTAAGTCTTTGTAAATGAAGTTTGACTGTAATTTCTACCAAATAAAACAATACTTATGTATTTTGCAAACTTTATTACTAACGAAGACTTCATTAATCATTACTAATGAAGAAATAGTCAATCTTAATATTACACATACATTTTACCTTGTATACATTAAATCAAAATCATTACTTCTACACAAATATGTGAGTAGGTACAAATGTCTTAAAAATCTTTTCCTATTCATATGAATTGGATAAAGTTCGCTCCAACATACCTGTACCTAAAACTTAAATACAATTATTTTAGAAAGAATGTGTTTAAAATTTATTATTATAATATTTTAATCTGATCCAGAAACACTTGTTTGTTTTTTCATTGATTTAAGTGCTCTTTCGCGAAGTTTCTTTTCCAAGTCTTCGTTATTGACTTTACCTTCTTCTCCTTCGACCTCCTCACTCTCTGACGAATCATCCTTCTTTTTGGAAGCTTTTTTATGTTTCTTATGCTTCTTATGTTTCTTTGAATGTTTCTTATGCTTCTTGGCGCGTTTTTTCTTAGGCTCATCGCTTTCTGAATCAGAATCTGATTCTGACACCTTCTTTCTCGGCTTTTTCTTAGACACTTGATCACTGTCCGATGAAGAATCTTCCTTTTCACGTTTTTTACCCTTTTTCTCAATTTCATCACGCGACTTCGTCTTAATTTCGTCTATTTGTTTTCCTTTGGTTGACTTATCGTCTCGTCTAGATTTAGAAAGTTCTGGTGAAGTTATTTTTGCAACATCCGTTTTTTTGCGTCTCGCTTCCTTTTCTGATGAAGAAGATTCATGCTTATTCTTCTTTTTATTTGATTTATCATCAGTTTCAGAACTGTCTTCATTTGAATCTTCGGAGTTTTCATTTTTCTTGGACTTACTTTGTTTTATTTCAATTTTTTCAGATTTAGAACGTTCAACGCTTATATCTTTACGCTTCTTCGCTTTTTTCTCGCTGTCAGACTCTTCTGGAATGTTCTTTTGTTTAGACTTTGAACTTTTATGTTTAACTTCCTCTTCCGAGCTAGATTCTGAACTTGAAGAGCGGGCTCTCTTCTTACGCGACTTCTTAGCCAATTTTTTCTTAGCATTTTTCTTACTCTTCTTTTTCCTTTCATCTTCTGAATCACTAGAAGAAGAATCCTCAGATTCGCTGTCGCTAGATGAGGTTTCCTTTTTTGCTTTTTTAGAGCGTTTAGAATTAGACTTATCTTTACGTTTAAGCTTTGCCTTAGTTTTAGACTTGGGAACTTCTTCACTGCTCTCACTCTCCGACTCGGATGCTCTAGGTTTACGTTTCTTCTTAACTTCATCAACTTTGGTGTCTCCCTCAACTTGTTCCTTGTCTGAAGCTTCATCGGCAGATCTATCGGATTTCTTGTTGGCTTTTTGTCTTCTGACAAACGGCGAGGGGGTACGAGTAAGACTCTTTGAATAGTCCCGCAATATTGGGATAGGAATAAAATCATCGTCATCTGATGTGTGAGCGGATTTTGCACGAGTGTCGTCCTGAGAAGCAGACTTATCATTCGCGACAGATGACTCTCTACTAGAGCTGGAGACTTGCACCTTCGCAGACTCTTCGCGTGGTAATGAAACACGCTCAATTGAGGGTGGACGTAATTTTTCCAAATTCTCTGAAATTGTAAAATGCACTTATTTATATCCCAGAGGGTGCCAAATAAAGATACTGTTTACTGGAAAGTGAAAACTTTGTTATTAACAATTCAAATTGCTCTATACTGCATTATAATTATATAATAATAAAAGTTTATGCGTAAATGGAAGCGAGACTGCAGATATTTTTATATATTAATTGATCAAAAGGAAATCATTTACCTTTACGTGGTATAGACACCGATTTTTCTAAACGTTCCTTAATCAGATCACTGGATCTTCTTTCGCGAGACTTCCTGTCCCTAGATCTCCTGTCCTTGGTGCGATCACGCGATCTTCTATCCCTATTAAACAAAGGTTAAAATATTTCCTTAAGTATTTTATAGGTTTGCAATTTTAAAATCTTAACTATCATTTTCATGTTTCATTGAACATTTATAATTGGGTTTATAATAAAAAAAGGGTACATACTTTGTACAAGAAAGGATTATAGTTGACAGTATATGCTGTTTATATATTTTTTTCTCTCTTCAGAACCTTTTCAATAAACACATTTTATCTATACTAATATTATAAAGCTAAAGAATTTATTTGTTTAAAAGTGCTAATCTCACGAACCACGGGTCCGATTTGAAAAATTCTTTCAGTGTTGAATAGTACAGTTATTGAGGAAGTCTATAGGCTATATTAAATTTTCAAAAAAATTAAGGATCCTTGCTAAAAGTCCAATAATGTAACCCGAGGTGTAAAAATCGAAATGAAGGCGAGCGAAGCCGCTGGCAGAAGCTATGTAGTTAATAATTAAACTGTAGTGTCTAAAAAGTATTTATGATACTAACAGTAACCCAGTTTATAAAGAAATTGTAGCTATTATCTGAAATTACTGAACTGAGTTTTCTTGGAAATCATAAATATACATTGTTTTAATACTCATATATTGAATTAACTTATATATTAGCGTATAATGTAACAACCACATTCACATATAGATGAATTGGTAAACATTTCACATTTATAGAGCTTTTACCTAGAGCGGTCTCTTGAACGTCGACCTCGCGACCTCCTGTCTCTTGAACGTCTGTCGCGCGAGCGCCGACCGGATCGTCGCAGCGATCGCGAGCGCCTGCGCGACCGTGAACGACGACGATCACGAGACCTAATTAAATTAAGTTGATTAATAAAGCGATTTCAAATAGGCACATTGAAAAATGTTATTTCTGAAACCTTATTATGGGTTAATAAATAAAGAGGTTTCAAGCCTTTCAATGATGATAAACCTCACTCAACCCATTTAATAACAATTTACTCGTAAATACTAGCTATATACAAGAGAAGTCTGACAGTACTTTCATGTTTTAGTTAAATATATCATCATTTATTCACAGATATCTAATAAAAAGTATATATAATATGTTTTACTTATATTATATATACTTTGTCATAGATAATCATTATTTCTTATTAAGAATAAATACTAATATGAGGCAAATTAGTGAAAATCCTAATTCAACAACAGCATTCCTATATACAACCAATATTGTAAAAGTATCATTTGGTGACATTCATAAAGGACAATGCATTAACCCTTATTAAATATAAGGCACAAAATTAGAACAGAATGGGTACAAGCGTCGTTAGTAGGTGGCAAATCCTCAGGCAAGCAAATCAAATTATTTAGATGTAGAATAAAAGCGCTATTCCCAATATAATAAACAGTCCCATTTCTCTTATTCAATTAGTTTAGTAAACACAGTTTTTTAAAAATCAAAAATGATATGACATTCTTTGTGATGACTAAATATAAAAATGAAAATAACAAAATTACCTGTCTCTAGAACGTCGTCGAGAGCGTGAACGGGACCGTCTACGTCTTTCAAGCGATCGGCGACGTTCACGTGACCTGAATCCGTTTTATTTTATCTTATCTACTATTACTTAAGGTAAAATTAATAAAAAGGCAAATAAACTTTCATTCAGGCATTGAGTCTAGTAACTTAATATTTTTATGAATGTTAATAACGCCTGCTTAGCGGAATGTATGGAATTTGCATCAGCCCATTGCATAATACAGTATATAATGTCCATACACTGAGTTCTGCAGACATTACTAGCAAAATAAATTGATCAAACTTTATTTATTCTGCATAAAGAATACCCCATACATTTGATTAGGGAAAACATAATAAAAATATAAGTACATAAAAAATTCGCTATAAAGTTGAAAATCAGAATAAACCTGTCTCTTCTCTCCCGCTCGCGACGCCTCCGCTCACGCTCTCTTTCCCTTTCTCTTTCTCTCTCCCGCTCGCGGTCTCTTTCACGCCGCTCGATGGAACGGCGACGACTGCCCCGACGACGTGACTTACTTCTACAAAATGATAATAATACACGTTGCATTAAATACACTACAAAAAAACTGAAATTGTATTAAAATTAATTATTTTAATCAATTTACGCACTTATTTTATGTATTTCTAAGTAATATATCCTTTTTCCATTAGTTATAACCACATGCATCTCTGGCTCACCAGTATTATTATAATAAATATAAAATACCTTTCTCTTCGCGAACTTCGACGTGGGCTGACACTCGTGGAAGAGTCCCTGTTGGAGCGGTAGTGGCGTTTCTTGTGTGATGTTGGTTTTTTGATACTTCCACCTATTTGCACAATATAATAATTACATTAATATTCACAAAATTATTAACGAAATGATCGTATAATTAACATAAATTATTTAGTATTTAATTCCAAGTTTTAAAAATGATCTCGACCTATACAATAAGTAATTATTATTTTCAGAAAATTGTTAAAATATCTATAATAATATTATTATATCTACTATAAATGACTAACGTGAAGATGCCGATGATGATCGTCTATCACTAGATTCACGATGTTTCTTCTCAGCTGGCTTATCTTCATTCTCCTTTTCGCCTTCTTTATCTGATCTGTTAAAAAAATACAATTTACATTACTTAAATAATTCATACATTAGTAATTTCACCAAGACAGTTATAATCTGAAATGATATCATGACAAATAGTAAAGAATAAACATACTTTTGTAATATAAAGTTTATGATGATACAGATTGTGAAGTATGACTTTAGATGTAGTTAAAAATAAAGGTCAAACAAACCGTGCTGGTGAAACAGATCTGGACTTGCTGTTTTCCTTCTTCTCATCAGTCACCTGATTGTCCTGATTAGCCTCATCTTTCGGCGGGTCAGAGTTGTTGTGTTCAGTTTTTATCTCTTCCTTGATATCTTCTATCTTCTCTGGAGACTTACCATTCTCTATATAGTCATAACAGAATTAAGTTAAAATTTATGTAAGTTGAGATTAATTTTGAAATTCCATGATTATCTTATTTTGGCTTGCGTCAAATTGCCTGTAAACCTTGTTGAGTAACTAAGCACTACAAGGATTAATCAAGGTTTCCCTTGAAAAATATGCTTCATGAATTGTTATAATTCAAAACGGGACTTATTTATATTCTATTTGCAATTAGGAAGGTAGACGAGTTTCCAATTTACGCCTATAAATAGGCAATGTAATTGTTGCATTCACTATGTAATTATTCAAAAGTATAAAATACCTTTAGGTTCTGGTAGTTTGATATCATCAACTGGAGGTGGCGGTTTTGCCACACTTCTATCTCGACTCTTCCGCCGGGAACGCCTCGGGCTACTACCGCGATACCTATATAATAAACCAAATAAACTTTAAAATCGGGTTAAAAAGTATTTTACATCAATAGACCAGACTTTTGATTCAGTAGAGAAAATTATGAAAAATCTTATGAGATTCAGCTTTTAGAGCAGACATTACTTTCCAAACTCTAAGAATGATATACACTAACTTCCTGTCATTAGAACGATCACGGTCACGGGACCTTGACCTGGACCGACGACGATCTCGAGAGCGTCGCGAACGGGAACGGGACCGCGAGCGACGCCTATCCCTTTCTTTATCCTTATCCTTTTGCTGCTCCTCCTGCAATATAAAAAAGCTACAGTAAACGCTCACAATTAATATATTCATACCATTAGGAACTTCAAACAAATATAAAGAGAATTGTCAATGGAGCCATGAGTATACCAATAAATTTATAAATGTAGATAGAAAATTAACACACCATCCGCTTCTTAATTTCTTCTTTTTTCTGCTGAGTAAATGATTCAGGAATACCATTTTCACTGGCCTGCGCGCTTAGCAGTAGCTCCCACAGTTCGCCCATAAACAGCCGCGCATTCTTCCCATTCAGAAAACCCGTTAAGTTGATCTGCATCTTCTTTGGGCAAGGAAACTGGGGTCGGGATGGATCGGGAAAGAAAAAAGCAAATGGTTAATTATCTCAAAATCCCTATTTACATAAATCCTAACGGTTGCCCTTTATAGCCTCATTTCATCTATAAATTCTTGGTCGATTTTGTTTACGGAAGACGATCAGAGCTTCTTCACTATTTACATATTCGTAATATCTTGAATAATGACATGACTCTAGTATGGAAGGGAACACCATTATTTATATACATAATAATAATTATTGTTGATTGTGATGTGAAGGCTTCCGCCGCGTAGGGAAGGCAGCGTGAAGACGCAGCGACGCTAATGCGATTTCGATGTCTCGTACGACGACCGTAGGCTGCAACCGATGCAATGATGCACGCTGACAGGAAATTCTTACTTCATTCTTCAATCCTTTGTATCTGTAAGGGTTTTGCGAACACAACCACATTATGCTGACCGCAAAGCCTAAGGGGAATACTTCCGTACCGGGAGTCATGTCACTCTGACCGTCTTGATGGAAAGGTATTTTTGAGTTCCTATATATTTGAGGCATGTTTGTGTCGATTAATGATTTAACTGAGTTATCATTAAATACTAAATTTCCCCGTAAATACCGATTGAAAATGCTAAGGGCCTCCGCAAGGGTGTAGTGGCGCGCGGCTGCAGCGGGCGGCGAAGGCTGCGTGCAGGCGGCGGGGCGCTAACCGGCGACCATAAAAATAGCCATACGCAATCAATTACATTTCAAAATTTTCAATTGCAGTTTCTTCATCAAATATGTAAATAACTATGAAACCAAATGATATACAAACAATTACAATTTTGAAAAGAAACTGCAATGATTACAAAGCTTTATGAAAATAATAGTAAGTAAAAAGTATAAGCCACCTTTTCCTCCAACTGGTTGTTGACATAATCGATGACAACATCATCTTCCATCTTAAGTATTTCTGTAATCTTCTGGGTGATCCATGGCTTCAAGACATCAAGCTTCACCTTGGACATATCCACCTATATGCAATACACTGTGTTATGGATATTATATCATATTTATCTCATTTAATAACCTAAGGAAATTGGTAAAATACCATTATAGACTTAAATGTTTCACACACAAATTATGTTTGAATGCCAAAATTAATATGACCCATGACTCCACCAACATAAATCACAAAATTTTATTATTCATAAAATCAACAATAGTTAAATATTTTAACATTAATAATCTTTTATTAAATAAACAAAACTTGCCAATAACAAAACATTGTTACTTTATATATTATAAAAATGTACCAAAGTAATCAAATGTAACAAACAGCAATATAAATCCATCTTACTTGTTGGGTCAAACAATCTCCAAACTTCATTTGTTTCATTAACTTCTTTTCTTTGTCACTGAAGCGGGTGTCCTGCTCAGTACTTGTTCCCTGTAAATAAAACAATATTTTTATTATTGTAATAAAGCCACCAGGTCACTAGATATGAAAAGCAAGTCAAACATCAAAGTAATCATTTGTGTTATAGGCTGTCTAAAAAAAAATCATAATGGTGCATAAAAACATATTTAAACCTAATAAAAGCTCAATTTATAAAAAAAATAGTTGACACACCATATTTAAATAGGTATTTAAAATGAATCTATGTTATGAATATTTTGTCCAAGCTGGTTTCAATGTATAGTGAAAATTTTAGTTGTATCTTTATATTCTGATAATTTAAATGAGACTATTATATCATTGTCTTAAGTTTCCAGCTGTAGCAACTCTAACCTTATGGAATCGTGATGTCGAAGAATCGTTGTAAAACGAACATTTCAACAGTTGTCATATAAAAGAACATTTCAACAGTTGTCATATTTTATAGCTATATCGACAAACAAGTACTTCCAATTTGTGACCTTCATGAGCAAAGCTCAAAATTAATTATAATAGTACAAAGATCCTAATAATCCATAATGATGCTCTTTCAGTGTGAGGTTAGACTGTGTTATATTAACAAAAAATTTCAGATAAAATGAACTTATGAAAGTAATTATAATATTATACTAATTCTTACCGTATACATCATCATATTGAATAGCTTAGATGTAATCGATAATAAAATTAAAAGCGGCTAGGGAGCTTCCCTGCCGTAAGACGCCTACTTAGTTTTTACCAATTTTCTCTTAATAAGTTTAATTTTAATCACTGATAAACTTTGAACGTTACTAGATATAAAAGTAAAATAAAATTATTTCCATTTTATATACGCAATAAATTATTAACAACGCAGAAACGAAAACCAATGTGACTAACCGCCATATTCAATAAAACACAAGATGGCCGCTCTTCAAACTGCGTGTAGATGACTAGTTGCCTATTTTAGCGTGTTCTTGGTGACAAGTGTGGCAACTGGCAATTCTTCGATGACTTGTTTTGAAGTTATTGATGGGTGTGACCATCTCGTGTTATGGCAACTAATATTTGCGATGTGCCAAGTTACAATTAGTAATCATGCAAATTACACAATTGTTACTTAAATTTAAATTTCTAAAAAACGTCATTCAAAGATTGTACGAAAACTACCCTAACAGGTACACTATATATGATAAACATAGGAAGTGAACATAAAGTATTTATATTCTGTCTCATATATATATATATACTCCAATAAATAACTAAAAAACATCAAATTAACACTAATGTCTTAAGTATCTATGGTGAAACTATCATATAGATTAGGGATCATATTGCATTTTCAAAGCAACATAAAATATGGGCATTTTCAAATACATGGTATTGCTCAGTGTCCACATATTGGCAACGCTACTCGTTTTTTTAAATTTTTAAACATTAAATGGTCATACTAAGCGCTAATGTTATATTGGACAATTCGATTATTTTATTAATCGATTAGCAGAGTTACCAACTTAGAGGTTTTCCCCCTAAATTTAGGGATTAAAAAAGTCGAATGGGGTTTTTTAGGGGTATTATATTTTTAGGGGTTTTTTTTCATCTTTGAATATTCACTTTTTTTTGTTAAAAAAATCAAACAAATAAAGATGAGATGTTATAGGCCCGTGACTA
>JAOSYY010000009.1:4966255-5041997 GCA_025727935.1 Hebomoia glaucippe | reverse complement strand
GAGGAGGAAGCCGACACGAAACGTATCAAATAGCGTCTCTAGCGGCTCCTCCTCCAAATCATTGTCCACTTACTGGTATTAATAATAAGAAACCACATTGTATAGCTTTTCAGAACCAATAAAAAAAATTATCGTTGGATTGTTTTGGTATAATTCTGTTTTATAACGTAGCGATACACGATCAAGGCGCTGGCGGCAACGGCAATGTACTAAAGGAATTGGTTGAGCCAGAGGGAGCTGTAGTTTTTACTAAGGAGTTCCAGTTGGGTGATCCTACTATTACTACTTTGGAATTATGGGGTGCAGAATATCAAGAAAACGACGCTTTATTGTGTACCAAGGAAAATAGAAGAATTCTTGAAGGTATGAATGACAAAATAAATTTAGCTATTTTGTTTTATGGAAAATTGACAAGTTTTAAAACACCGAAATATGGGTACGATCAGAATATTATAATTTTATTCTACACTTTTTTTGCTTACTGGAAAGCAGCCTCATAAATTATTTCATTAATTGAAAGGTATGTGGTATAGCTTTAAAACTAGTACTAGTATGTCTTTGTATAATTACATTCAAAGAGTTTTTCACATTACTTACTTTTCAGAAATTTGCCGACGTGAAAGATGTCCAGTGTCCTTTGTTGGTGAGGTGACGGGCGATGGATATATGAGTCTTATCGAAGATTCTTACAGCGATTTGTATCTTAAAAGATCTGATAGACAAAAACCAGATCTTGTGTCCAAAATACCGTATGATTTACATTTAGAAGCTGTTTTAGGTATAATATTTGTTTTCGTCTATTTATGGAATTGGAATAATATTTAAAAATATGTTATAAAACCATTATCCTACTTGGACAGTAGGATTTTCTAATTTTAATATATTTGTTTTATTAACGTTTATAATTAATTGTAGGCAATATGCCGAGAAAGACGTTCGCCCTGGAAACTGAGAAGAGAACTCAAATACCAGTGACACTCCCTAAAGATATTACAGTTGAAAAAGCTCTTGATAGGGTGCTGCGACTTGTCAATGTGGCTAGTAAAAGATATTTGACGAACAAGGTAACATGTTGCAAATAATTTTATATACTATTATCAATCAAATTAAATGGTGACTAAATATAATTTAGAAATTAATAATTAAAAAAACATGTTATAGTAGTTAAATAGATTTGGCTAGAACTGATTTTATATTAGGTCTATATATCTGTCTTAAGCGATCCTAAAACTATTTTAGCTCATCCGAATACAAAAGTTTATTTTTTCTCATTATTTTTTTAATATGTTCAGGTGGATCGGTGTGTAAGCGGGTTAATTGCACAACAACAGTGTGTAGGGCCACTACACACCCCTCTCGCGGACTGTGCTATAATAGCTCTTTCGTATCACGATCGAGTCGGTTCAGCGACATCTATCGGTACTCAAAATATCAAGGGCCTGCTAAACCCAGCTGCTGGTGCTCGGCTTTCACTGGGAGAAGCGCTAACTAACTTGGTAAACCTTGACATTGATTCATTATAACTACAAAACGTTTTTACAAAAATTCCAGTCCATTGAAAACACTTTTACTTTGTTGCTTCAGTTTTAACGTATTTACAGCTAGATATGAATTACCTTTTAAAACTCCTACTAAATAAATAAACTCATAAGCATCAAGTACAAGTATAGGTAAAGAAGCGAAGAGTTTAGTAAACTTACTATAATCTCCAATAAACAAGAACTATAGAGGCATATTTAAAAATTTCAAAATTCGTCGTTTCAACCATTTCGTTGTAATCGACAGACAATCAAAATATTTTAAAGTAGCTGTTACAACTTAACATCGTCGACTACATAATAACGTAACTAAGATCGATTTCGACTAAGTCAGCTTAAATAAACACAGTATCAAAAATTAGCTCAGTCGCTTAGGAGTTACAATGTCACAGACGGACACGTAAATTTTTAATGAAATCACATAACGTGAATTATTTTATTATTATCGTGGTATTTTGCACAGGTATTTGCTAGCATAAGTGAGTTAGAAGACGTGAAATGTTCCGGTAACTGGATGTGGCCAGGTAAAACAGGCGTGCAGGGAGGCTCACTAGTTGTTGCATGCCGTGCTGTCACTGAAGCCATGGGCAAATTAGGAGTAGCTGTAGATGGCGGAAAGGATTCTCTCTCTATGTGCGCCAGCGTTGACGGACAGACAGGTACCTATTTGATTTTTATAACTACTCTGAGATCGGAAAAATCAGGGATGTAAAAATAGGAGATGTATAGTGCAAAGTATTCTGTGAAAACTCCAGAATGTGCTTTTATAGTTCGATCTCCGGGCACACTCGTGATATCTACGTACGCGCCGTGCCCTGATATAACGGTCAAAGTAGAACCAGCCCTCGTCAAGGAGGGTTCTGCACTGATTCATGTTCCAGTCTCACCAGGACGTTACAGGTAAGCTTATATTGGCACCTCGTGTTTATCTTAGTGTCATAAATCTTCACCGTATTAAAGTAAATATAATTTGTAGAATACAAACTTTATTAATTTAATAAAGTATTTGCCTGTATATTGTATTAATTAAGTGGTAAGTGTCAGTTTAATATATTGTTTAAAAAGGTTTCATATTTCTTAAGATTAGAATTTAAAGCTCACACAAGTTTCAGTTGCCAGGTTGTTTGAAATAATTATTTATGAAATATTTCTATACAGAATCGGTGGGTCAGCTCTAGCTCAATGCTACAAACAACTAGGTGACAACCCACCTGATTTAGATGATCCGTTGGTGTTAAAAGCATTGTTCAAAGTGACTCAAAAACTTCTAAAAGGTAAATGTTTTGATTTAACAGAAGTTCATGATGTCAAAAAATTATTATGTAATTTATTCTTTATGGTAGAATTGTTGTCTTTTAACATATTATCGTATTTAATAATATTGACTTCTTATTATGAATTGATGATAATGTAACTCTTAAATAGAAGTTTAGCAGAGCTTTTTGTTCCCAGAAAAAAAATTACTCTCCGGTCATGATATTAGTGAAGGAGGTTTTATAACTACAGTTTTGGAGATGGGTATTGGAGGAATCCGTGGATTACAATTAGATATTCAAGTTGAATCTCAGGTGTCTGTTATTCATGCATTGTTTAATGAAGAGCTTGGCATCGTGCTTGAAGTTGAACCAAGTAATGTGCAATATGTACTTAGTGAGTACAAGAAGAATGGCGTCAAAGCTAACATTATTGGAACAACTGGAGAATATGGAATTAATTCTGCGGTAAATCAAGCTTCTAAAATTAAAACTCTTCAAATAGTAAAAATAAAATATTATTGTTACACAGTTAAATAACATGCTTAAACGTGTTGTAACACTAAAGTGTAGACGTTAATTAATATACATACGAGTACATGCGGGAAAAATCGTTAGGACAATTTTATAAAGTTAATCACTAAATGATTGTAAAATTAGTAAGGAAAACACGATTTCCTTATCAATTATATATTTTTACTATAAATATTAATTATATTTTATATGTATTACATAATACAAACAAAGTAAGCATCTTTTGTGCAATTTGTAACTAATTATTTTTTCTGTAGTGTAAAGGTAACTTTTTGTATTAGGGGATAGTGAATGCCATTCTTATAAAATGTATAATATATCAGATGAAATGATTAAATTATACTTATAGGTCATAGTAAATGTGAATGGAGAGAAAGTTATAGATACAAGGTTAATAGATGTGTTTAGAAAATGGGAAGAGACTAGCTACCGACTGGAGTGTTTGCAGGCAAACTCCGATTGCGTTAAACAGGAGTGGGATGGTATGAAATATAACCAGTTCTACTTTACTCGCCGTGTTATTTAACTTAAACTTGGACGTATGTACTACAAGAATATCGCCTTGATTTCTGATAGGAGCAAGTTGATAAACTGCATAGGTGCAGAAACTGTTACAAAAATTGGAATTTAATAAGTATCCAAATTCATTTATTTCCCAATGTCTCCCCTAAAGAATCTGTACGAAAATGCGATACATCATTGTATTTTATAATTTGAAATATTTACATTAAACATATTAATTTGATTGGACGTTGGGTTAGTCCAAATTGTTGCATCAAATGTAATTTACAAGATTATTAATGGATTTTTACAAGTGTGGTAATATTTTTAGGATTGGAAAAACGTAAGGGTGCATCGTATAGCGTAACCTTTGATCCATCTGCTGCTGTTGTTAAAACGAAAACAGTGAGAGTAGCTGTGTTGAGGGAAGAAGGTAAGGATTAACTATCGGATATAAAATCAAAATTTTTATAAAATTAGAAATCCGCCTTGACTTTATGTATACACGATGTTGTTAAAATAAATATAGCCTTTATTATCCGACATTATATCACTTATCTGCCAGTGATAGTTTGGTCAAAAACGGACCATTCGTTACGGAGACTATCCAAAAAAAACAGACAAATGTTTTATAATTTGTGTTCCTCTTTTAAGTAAGTTATCTTGTTTCAATAAACATACATTTTTCTTAATATGTATTTAATTGAATTTTAACTCAAAGGTACTAACGGCGATCGCGAGATGATAGCGTCACTGATGATGGCGAACTTTGAGGTCTTCGATGTAACGATGAGTGATTTGCATTCGAAGAAAATTACTTTAGACGCTTTCCAAGGTTTAGTTTTCCCCGGTGGCTTCAGTTATGCTGGTAAGTTGACAGTTATGGGAATGAAAAGCAACGTGCTATAAAATCAACAATTACAATGATCAAATATAATCGCTGTTGTAGTGTGATGAAGGCATATAACCAAATTTGTTGTTTTTTTATAATATTTCTAATATTATAAAAAAAACATCAGCGTAAAAATATCTACCACATTTGGAAATATCATATTATTTTGTATAAATATCGCTATTCAAAAATTATTTACCAATATATTAATAAGGCTAATGTAAATAGAATATCTGATTAAACTCGTAATAATCGTATGAGATACAACTGAGATTAAATAATGAATTTATTTAACAGATACACTCGGTTCTGCTAAAGGCTGGGCTGCCGGGATTCTATACTCGGATGCGATCTACGATCAGTTCTCTAACTTTAAGAATAGAAGCGATACGTTTTCGCTAGGTGTATGTAATGGTTGTCAATTAATGGCACTCCTAGGTTGGGTAGACCCTGACCAAAAGAATACCACCGTCCGCAAGACGCAAATATTCCTCGACCATAACCTCTCTGAAAGGTATTGAATTTAAAATTACGTAAGAAATGACATATAATATTAAAAACCTTAAGAACACGCTATTATTAATTAAATTAAACGTTTATTTAATTTGTAAATGACACCATAACAACCATCTCGATACCATCAGTTTTCAAACAACAAAAAGCATAAAAATCGGTCTATTGTTTTAAAAGCCAGAGCCAGAACCTTTTAATTACACGTGCCATATTAATTTAAGAGAGCCTGTTGAATCTGATTTGGCTATTATATTTTGGTGTTCCCAATTGTCAGGAAAATATGTAGATAAATAAAAATTATTGAAACTTTGATATGCTGCGTATGTTGAATAATATGGCTTTGAATACCTGTTATTTATTAACAGGTATTCAAAGCCATAAAAGATATATTGATAGTACTTATTACTTTAAATACGCATAAAAACTTTTATTACCCGTTAAAGGCACTCTTGGTAGTAAAATATATAAAATTTGGTAAACCGGGATAAATCAATCTAGGTTTGAATGCCGTTGGAGTGCTGTAAAAATAAGTGAAGACACCACTAAACCGGATGTCTGGTTCCGTGGTATGGGAGGTAGTGTCTTAGGCGTGTGGGTCGCGCATGCTGAAGGAAGGTTCGCCTTTTCTCAGCCTATACGCGAACAACTGCAAAGAAACAGACAGGTTGCAATGCAATATGTAGACGACGATGGACTCCCTACTGAAGTATATCCTATGAATCCGAATGGTAGTCCAGGTTAGTCAAAAAACAAAACACAAATTTATTTAAATCATTTGCTGCGTTTTGCCCTATTTATTTTCTCATTCGATTGAAAAATTTAAATTTTTAAAAGATAGAAACCTAGGTATTAATGTGTATTCATTTATTATATAATAGTGAACATACTAACTCGTTCAAAACCTAAATTTTAAAAGGGTAAGACTATGCAAAATTAATTCGAGTTTTATATTACTTAGTTATTATAATTCCCAGCTAAATACTTATTATAACCTTCATATGTATAGAGTAGCAGAATTGCTATTTTAGTCACTGTATTAACTTTTATTTATTTAGTATTAATACTAAATGGTTTTATATTGACCCGAGTTTCATATATTTAAATAAAATACACTGTAATGGATTATAAAGTGTTATTTCTTGTATACTTTTAGATTTATTACTTTTGTGAATAGTAATAAAAGCAATATGCCAATGTTTCACTTTCCAGTTGGAATGGACATGGATGGCACCCTTATATCGTAATTGGACAATTATACGTTTAAAGTGTATTTTATTTAAAACTTCTTTCAAACTGTAACTTCCTTTATTTACTCTTTTGCCAAAAAGAGGTATTCTGCGTTTAGTTTGTTGCATTGTAAAAATTCTCTTTAGGTGGATTGGCTGGAGTAAGGTCGGTCGATGGTCGACACGTGGCTATGATGCCGCACCCTGAGAGGTGTGTACTGCGTTGGCAATGTGCTTCCCAGCCTGCCTCGGTACCTACTCCATCACAACCAACCAGCGATGCATCACCCTGGCTACGTCTCTTCCAAAATGCATATACTTGGTCTTCTCAACAGAAATGAAATGTTTAAAATGCACATGGGCAGGTTTAAATAAAGCTATTCTTTTCTATATAGTTTATTATGAAATATACAGACTTAGAATTGTTCACACTTAAATATTAATTTGTTTTAGAACAGCTGGAAAATCTGCTTAATGCTCTAAAATTGGCTTAGTATAGTATCGCCTTCATTTGAAGGTATAGGAATACATTATAATGTATATAATCTATATTTGATGTACTATATATATAAAAATATATTATGCTATATTAGAATTATAAGTTTTAGTAGACTGTCAACATTCCAAGATATTTTTAGAATTTTAAAATTTTATATTGCACTAGTGCGCAGAGTATCATTTACTTTCTATTAAAATATTAATTATGTATAAATCATAACAAAATTCATAATTGGATTTAAATATTTATCTAAGTGTAGGAAAATATTGAAATGTTGCTAATGGAAACTATTTTACTGTTATTAAGAATTTGAAGATTTTACATAAATCATTATTTTGTTATTAGCTATATGGGCCATGAATTATGTTGTTACATATAATTTATAATATTAATATAATAATTTGGATTGTTAAAGCTTGTTGGAGTACAAATTAATAAATTTACACACCGGCCACAGAAGACAAAACTCAAATTCTAAGTAGAAAAAAGTATATAATGTATACTCTTATTTATATAAGAAGCAATGTAAAGTTTTATTATTATTAAAGTATTTTTTATTAATATATCATTCTTAAATCAATTACTTATATATTCATAACTATGATTTCTTGTAAACTTCTGCTTAAATCTTTACGTCTTGTTTTTTCTAATGCTTGACATAGAACATAAAAGCCTCTTTGTGGGTCAGCTTTATGTTCATACAAGTTAAGCAATGCACTTGCTTTTTCTTCTAATGTGTTCTTGTCTTTATCAATATCATCAATCCAACGTTCTTGTATTTTAAGATTTCTAGCTAGATCCCTCCAAGAAGTACCAATTTCCTCAATTATCGTTTCATTTAATCTAGTCTTTTTTCTTAGAGATATATCACCATAGGGATGACCTATTGGTAAACTGGGTGTGGGTGTAGTTTCTTTTATTGGTGCTTTTTTAGTTTCTGTAGCTGAAAAAAAAGAAATGAATATTTGTTGCTTTATACAATAATCACGAATTAATGAAATCAAAAAGTATATAACCATTTATTAGTAATGTAGAGAGCTTACCATAACAATTCACGTATTGCCTAGGAACATGTGAGAGTTCAAAATCGTTTATATTTTTTAATAACTCGTTGTTATTTAGTCTTCTTGCAATTTCTTTTAATGGCGTTACATTATCTTCAGAAAGTACGTTTCGAACTTCTAATATTCGTATAAGTTGACCAATAGTGTCTATTTGTTCTAATCGTCTATTAGAATCTATGTCATCTTTGTAAAAGTCCTTTAATTGATTAAGCAGATTATTTTGATTATCACTTATTCCCACACTGTACACTACTTGCTGTTTCAGTTGAGTATACTCTAGTAAAGTCATTTTAAACAGTTAAACAAGTAAAATAAAGTAGTGTAAATAAAAAGAAATTAAATACATGGACTGAACAATCATGTTAAATTGAAAAACTAAAAATTCCCAATCATAAACTTCACATTTCACAATGGTGAAGATTTTAGTGCAACTGCAGAGTAGCTGCCAAGAATTGACTTTTGACGTTTGTTAGGGACACGTTCCACTTGTCAGGCACTATCGTTGCCTTCGCAGTTCTCGGTGAAAAGTAATTAGTTCCATATACAACGAAGTTCATAGAATAAGAACAATCAGCAAACCCTTGCAAGAAAATCTGCGGTCGTGAGTGTGATCAATGTGAGATATAACCGGTACAAAGTATGTTTTTCATAACCTATGCCGAAATTTTTACAAAAATATTTTATTATATTATATGGCAATTTACGTGGTCAATACTATACAATAATTATTACTAGTGACTATATTAATTTCTTAGTGTTCAAATACTGTTTTGATATTATTTTGATTTTGTTATAGATATGGCAATTCTTAAAACTGTTCTTTGACAGGTAATTCCCATGCAAAGTAACTTAACTGTATGAAGTTATGAACCTGTCCTTGGTTAATTGGAAGTCCTAAGTGTTAATAATAATATAATGAAGTCCGTCTAATCGACTTGATTTAACGAACTACTATATTATTAGAAACTATTTAAACGGCGTAACTTTTTTTATCATACATGTCATTTAACTTATTAAGGTTGTCTGAATTATTTAAAAATACAGACGTAGTTCGCCCGTAGTAAATTCCTTTCCGAAAATTTGAAATAAAGCAAATAGCACATCATTAAAAACATATGCGATTAAGTTATCACGTAACATCTTTGTCTCTCCGTTATCGAGAGGCAAAGTTTTAATCAATTAATTAAGTATGCTACATACCCATATTTTTACTTTTCAACAATTGCACACACTATACTTAACATTATTTGCATTTAAGATAAAGTCATGGCTCTTTAACTATTCATAATAAAATTCGATAAAAATACAATAATATACTGAAAATCTTGGGATTCGTCTGAACTAAAGTGATAGTGTCGACAACTTTGAAATAAAAAATATTGATTGATAATATAAAATGATAAGTCACAATATGTACACATTCAAATCGTTTACAATATGGTTATATTTGTTATTATATAATACGTATATTGTTTAGATATTTGTAGAAATTTTGAAGATCTAAAAAGAATGTCTTCGTTCATACTTCTACAAAGAAACTACGATTTCCCTTAAACTTTAATTTCGAATCCTTTCAACGTTACATCTTATAAAGTCTCTATTTAGTTATTTAATAAATAGGTACAATATAAAAACAATCGATTTAAATTGAAGTTTTTAGTCTAACAATAGTTAGGTATATTTTGTTGCATTTATGAAATTGATGGCTGTTGTTGCTTGTTGGTTACTGAGTACTCTAAATAATGTAAAATTTGATAAGCATGATATAAGAGGTCACCAGTAACAAAATATTCGTATAATGATCACTATGCTCATGCAATATATTAATTGCTTATTAAATTTAAGTAAAATCATTTGCTCTTTGCCTTATCTATTAAGTATTTGTCGTCTTAATATGCTTTGACCTCACAATCAGTTTATTGTGTACCTTTCGAATGATCGGTCAATATTATGTTTTAAGTTAAAAATGTTTCGTCTACTAAAACCAATTAAAATTTATAATCAGCTACAGAAGAATTTTGAGAAAATAAAGTTTGGAAATATAACTTTTCGATGTTTATCGAGTACAATTTCAAAGGATAATAATTTGTTCCCTGAACGAATTGATTTTCCTAGTCGTCATATTGGCCCTAGGGATCAAGATGTAGTAACTATGCTAGATCTTCTGGGATATAAAGTAAGTCTAAGTTATTTAAATATTTAATGAGTTAATATTAAATACATAAACATTTTGTACACAGTAAGCCTTATTGTTTCCAGAGCTTGGACGAATTAACAAATGATGCAGTGCCGAAACAAATTCAACTTAATGGTCTCATGAATATTGATGAACCAATAAGTATGTACGGTTTCCTAATTTTATTACTAAAAATGTTTATGAGGCTTTCAAGGAATGGCTTTTGTTAAACTAGTTTTGCTGCTATACAAGATAGTTTCTTTTTCGTTTGCAGGTGAATATGATCTCATTGAAAGAGTCCGAAAAATCTCCGAATTAAATCAAATATGGCGGTCTTACATCGGCATGGGGTACCACAACTGCTGCGTTCCCCATACTATTATGCGGAACATGTTTGAAAATCCTGGATGGTATTTTTGTTTACTATAAACAACAGTAAGTATATGACTAAGTCTTATAATTGTTAAATTTATATTTTTAAATAACATTTCAGGACGACTCAATATACACCATATCAACCTGAAGTTTCGCAAGGAAGGTTGGAAGGGCTTCTGAACTACCAAACAATGGTTAGCGATATGACCGGATTAGATGTTGCAAATGCGTCATTGCTTGACGAAGGCACTGCTGCTGCTGAGGCGTTATCTTTGTGCCACAGGTACCATAAATTAACCATTCTCTTACGCTATGGTATGCTCATTTACTTTATTGTTATTGTATCCGTCATAGTAATTTAATGATATAAAGTCCTGTTCTACAAAAATTATCACGGAGAGCAAGTTTGATCTTAAAAACTAAATGTTATTGTGTTATCGACGAAGGTTATCGCATTTTGGTATACTATCTCTTACACGACGACGTATTTTATTAGAACTAATATTTGTTGAAATATTAGGATACCCTACCAGAGATACAGCATTCGAATTGTATTGATTAAAAATTATCGAAGTTAAAATTTTGGACTTTAGTAATAATTACTGTCGCGATATCGTTATTATAAGCTACAAAAATAATTCACAATATCAATCGCAGGGTAAGATTAGTTATTCAATTAATTTATCTTGCAGGCATAACAAAAGAACAAAATTTGTGGTATCAGAACGTCTACATCCGCAAACGCTGGCCGTTGTTAGAACCCGATTAGATGCTTTAGGGTTGGAGGTTAAAGTTTTATCCGATGTCAGGCAGGCGAATTTTGCAGAAAGAGATATCTCAGCAGTATTATTGCAATGTCCAGATACAAGAGGTCTCGTATATGATTATTCAGGTTTAGCTGCTGCCGCTCAAGAACATGGGGTATGTATAACGTTAACAGTAATTCGATATCATTATCATCTCTCAGGTTATTCGTCCCACAGTTGGAGATCGACGAAATATTTATAAAATTTAGTCAATTTATTTTACAGACTTTAGTTGTAGTAGCTACAGATCTCCTAGCCCTTGCCCTTCTAAGACCACCTGCAGAATGTGGAGCAGCTTTAGCTGTAGGGACATCTCAGCGATTTGGTGTGCCCCTGGGTTACGGAGGGCCGCATGCAGGCTTCTTTGCCGCTGAACATGCTTTAGTACGATTAATGCCAGGTCGTATGGTAGGAGTAACGAGAGATGCTACCGGAAGGGATGCCTATAGGTAATATTGAAAAAAACATTTGACGGTAATGAGACTTAAATGAGAGTATATCACAGTATCTTTTATTAGATTAGCGCTTCAAACACGGGAACAACATATACGGCGTGATAAGGCCACATCTAATATATGTACTGCACAGGCGCTCCTTGCCAATATGTCTGCTATGTACGCTGTATATCACGGACCACAAGGCCTCAGGGATATTGCTACTAGGGTACATAATGCTACGCTTGTACTAGACCATGGTAAATAAAATAAATTAATAGAATAATATTAAGTATAGAAAAACAATCCTAACAAATAATTTGTTGAATGACAGGTATCCAACAAAGAGGGCATCAACAAACCAACGATGTATACTTCGATACTCTTCATATTATTCCTAATTCGGATCACAATATGGACGCAATTAAATTGAGGGCCCAAGAAAAAAAAGTAAATTTGCGCTATTTTGAAGATGGAGCGATTGGTGTAGCTCTGGACGAAACGACAACAATGCAAGACGTAGATGATTTATTATGGATATTTGACGCTAAGAATGTAGAAGAGGTAGGCGGTAACATTATATAATTTCATAAACAATAGATTTTAATTATACTTTGTATACAATTATAAATAATTAATTCAAATTTATTGAATTGTATCTAGATAACTAGAACTGGAGATGTTAAAATTCGTAGCATACAAAACGGACCTTTTAGAAGAACTTCACCATATTTGACGCACCCAGTTTTTAACGCTCATCATTCTGAAACTAGAATAGTACGATATATGAAAAGATTGGAAAATAAGGATATCTCACTGGTTCATTCTATGATACCTCTGGTAGGTGAAATATTTATTAAGTTTGCATCTATTCACCGCTGCGTTTGTTACTATATATATTCACAACGCATTGTGTTATTTTCAGGGTTCATGCACAATGAAATTGAATTCAACAACAGAAATGATGCCGTGCTCTTTTAAGAATTTCACTGATATTCATCCTTTCGCCCCACTCGATCAATGTCAAGGATACCATACTCTATTTGAAGAGCTGGCTAAAGATCTTTGCGCTATTACAGGCTATGATCGGGTTTCTTTTCAACCAAATAGGTAAGTCATACAAGAACTAGATGTTTATGGAAATTTTAAGCAATTTTAAGTAAATATTTATTAAACGATATCTACTTGAATACTGATTTGTTTATCATACGATGCGCAAATGGCCGAACTCAAAACAATGTCATTTGTTTGACAAGTTACGTCTGAAAAAGGACTTGCTTTCTGATATATAATTTAAATAAGAAAAATAGGATCATGATATTTTTCGTATTTATTTGAAATTGCGTATTACCATAATGATTTTATTGTATGATATACATTTTTTATTTCTCAAGTGGTGCTCAAGGTGAATATGCCGGTCTAAGAACAATAAAGCGTTATCACGAGTTTCGTGGGGATACTGGCCGTAATATTTGTCTGATTCCGGTGAGCGCACACGGTACTAATCCTGCGTCTGCGCATATGGCTGGAATGCGCGTATGTGCGATAAGAGTAACACCTAATGGGGACATCGACATGGAACACCTCAAAGACATGGTAACACAATTAATATTAGTTCGTAAATCTTATTATCCTCACTTGAATAATTTACTGTTCGCTCGTGCCATTTTGCTTCATTGAGAGGGTACGGAATTACCCTGCTATTTACCTTAACAATAGAGTAGTTCGTATCATAATAGACTAAAAATTCTCTATTACCTACGCATAAGTCTAGTCCTGTAGCGTGAATGGTCTTGTACACCACATTTTATTATATAAAATATTTTATATTACGCTTGGTAATAATATAGTTGAGCATTCTATACGTTCACGATTTCATTTGCTTCTTACTTTTCTAGGTAGAAGAACATAGTAAAAATATTTCGTGTCTGATGTTAACGTACCCGAGCACGTTCGGTGTTTTCGAAGAAAGGGCAGCTGATGTCTGTGCGTTGGTTCACAAACACGGTGGACAAGTCTATTTAGATGGAGCCAATATGAATGCCCAGGTTAGTTTTAATAAGTTGACTCATCTATCTAATAATATAAACTTTGAGTATTAGTAAGAATTTTTAGCGCACGAAAGGACATTGAGCTTGTGCAAAGTTATTGTTTGCATATACATGTGCATTTTACATAACATTATACAAAATGTTAAAATATATAAATTTATATAATAAAAAACTTTTTAACTTACTGATTTTACGGTCTAATTTTAATTACAACTTTATCATTATTTATCATGAATCTAATAAATTTAAGCTTAGTATTCTAAAGCGTGGTTCATCTCACAGTTTGTTCTTGATTATTGTCAGTATATCAAAGTTTAGAAAAGTCGTTTTAGCAAGCTTTGTAATGCTGAGTTTACGTCTTGTAATAGAGCTCTTCGTATTTTTAAGACATTTTTAGTTATTTCAATTCTAAATAAGACAGCTGAGGTGGTATAATTATACATAGCTAGGTAATTTATTACAAAGTAATCCATTTTTTACATAGGTTGGCCTGTGTCGTCCAGGAGACTATGGAAGTGACGTTTCACATCTCAACTTACACAAAACATTCTGTATTCCTCACGGTGGTGGAGGACCAGGAATGGGACCTATTGGAGTGTAAGTAACTAAACAATCATTGTTCAAAATTTTCTTTGATATAATTTATTGTAGTCTATTTTGTCGACTAATTTTATTCATTGGTAGAAAACGCTGCCTGTGAACTATGGTTGGGGCTTCGATTTCCACACAATACAAATGCACAAACATTTGTATTGCTTTGGTTCCTATGTATATAAATATGTATTTACAAAAATTAAATAAATAAATAGTAGTATCTATAGGACAAGCATTGGCTTAGTTTGTGCGACGGGTCTATGAGACCTTGTGCGGTTTATTTTAAATATAACTACTTTCATAAAATTTTATTTTACAGAAAAGCTCATTTGGCTCCCTTCCTACCTTCTCATCCAGTGGTAGATCCACTAGCAGACCTTGGGGAAGATGCGCACAGTTTTGGCTCTGTTAGTGCAGCCCCATTCGGATCATCTGCTATCTTACCTATATCGTGGGCATACATAAAAGTAAGTTTCAATACATAACTATGTAACTATAATACCTTATGTATCATAGGAACTCTTCAGTTGTAACCGCTTGCCTTAATCTATGAACGAATTACATAAAATGCTCCTAATATTAATATTTATATTAGATATCTATGTCATACGTTTTTTAGCGAAAACAGACACAGTTTTGTGTATGCTTCATTGATAATGTGGTCGAGAAAAGTGAGTCATTATTCTCTGTCTTGCACGAACATACTAGTTTCTTTTTTGTAAGATATCTCTAAGGCACAGAGATAATCAATGGATATAATATTATATAAAAAATAATACTAATTCCTAATTAAGTTAAGATATTTATAGATGATGGGACCGAAAGGATTAAAACGCGCTACACAAGTAGCTATCCTGAATGCAAATTACATGTCACGAAGACTAGATAACCATTATAAGACTTTATACAAAGGCGAGCGGGGTCTTGTCGCGCACGAGTTCATTATTGATGTACGGGATCTTAAGAAGACTGCTAATATTGATCCGGGTGATATTGCTAAGAGACTTATGGACTTTGGTTAGTATAAAGTTTCAAAAACTGCTGAAATCTCAACTAAAAAGCAATAGACATTTTTATATTCTTCAATCATTTTCCTAACTTCATTATTTATTTATTTTTTAATTAGGACTCAAACGTGTTAAATGCAATGGGGTTTATTTTTTAACGCCTTTTTATTTGTTTAGACTTGCAAGACGTGCAAGTATTCTTTAAGTCGTATTCGTAGTAAAGTTATTTAAATTATAATAGATTTGCTATTGATCTCTCCTCTAAGGTTGATATTTAGTTATTTTTAATTATTATTACATAAAACTATTAAATGATAGTTTGAACTTATGTCTTTATTAAGGTTTCCACGCACCAACGATGTCATGGCCCGTTGCTGGCACATTGATGATAGAGCCAACAGAATCTGAAGATTTGCAGGAATTAGAAAGATTTTGCGAAGCGCTAATAGCTATTAGAAAAGAGATAAAGGACATAGAAGATGGTATTATCGACAAACGCTTGAATCCATTGAAGGTAAGCTAAAACTAATGTTTATTTAATTGTCATATATTGTTAATTTGATTTATCTCATTAAGAATTTTTCTATAGATGGCGCCACATACCCAAGCCGAAGTCATTACAGAAGACTGGACCCGACCTTACAGTAGGGAGCAAGCGGCTTTCCCCGCGGTAAGTTATGTATAAATTTTTCACGTTTATTACACTTTAAATGTACCGATACGCGGTTTCTAGTGATCTATGTTGAATATACTCGTATAAAGTGTTTCTTTTTTGGAGAATTTGTATTGTTGAGAGTTATTATCATGTGCAGTTCCTTTTGATAATGATGTTTGTTGTCCTTTTCGCAGAGCAACTAATTTCACTTTACCTATAGATTCTCTCAAACAGTTGCATCAAATTATTTAATGATTAAGCTTGCAATAAGAATCATTTTCATTTTGGTGTTTTATAGCAATATTAATTTATTCTATTTTTCTTTCCCCAGCCGTTTGTAAAAGGTGAAACGAAAATATGGCCGACAGTCGGAAGAATAGATGACATGTATGGTGATAAGCACCTTGTGTGCACCTGCCCACCAGTTATAGATGATTTTTAAATTAAACAGCAGAATCAGTTTCAGTAATATATTATATTTGTTGTGACAATATTCTCTAAGAATAAAGATCGTCTCCAAATAACATTATTACTTCACATTCTGATAGAAATAAGTTAAGCTATATAAATTTCGCCGAGAACATTTCAATTTCCTATTTGACTTATTTATTTAATAATTTTGCGCTATAATATTAACATACAACATAATATTTAATTCAAGGCAACTGGTTTCTTTTATTTCTACGTTTATATTTATTTTCAAGAAATTTTGGAATACGAAGTATCAGGTATACTTATTTAGATTTTTGATAGAAAATCTCAAATTATACTTTTCTTAATTTGACATGATCACAATTTTATATTTTGTTTTAACAAAAAAAGATTACTACTGTCTACAAAATATCGTTACCTATTATATTAAAAAATCAGCCGAAACTGTCAGTCCGCTTAAAATAAGGCTATGGTTAACAGCTTTATTCTTATTAGGCAAAATTCTTTATTATGAACGATTAATAAATTATTAAGAAAGAATTTAAAAGAAAGTATATAACAAGGAATCACACGTAGATAAAGGATTCGAAATATGTAAAAAGTTAGAAAAAGTCACAGCAAGGAATGAGTCAATATTATTTTTTTTACTTAGGAGGGGGAGCTGTCTCTTTTGGATACAACCCTAACCTGACGCCGAAATCTTTGGGTGTACGTAAAGCAGGTCGCGTTGGGAAAGGATAATACGAACTAGATGACGGACTCCGAGGAAACGATAAAGACGATAATGTGTCTGTATCTATAAGTGAAGTTATTGCACTACACGTATCGTCCGATTCTATTCGCATTGTATCACTTGTCTCCGTATAGTCTTTCGGATATGATAAGTTTTCTCTTTGAGAAAATGTTTTTGGAGATATTGGCGTCGATACTTGGTCTAGTGACGTTATTTGACACAAAGTGTCGCTCGAATTGCTTTTCGCACCCATTGGAGAGTCATCTTCCATAGATGGTTCATAAGTAAAACTAATTGATGATGTTACCTTTTGGGAAAAGTCACTTAATTGACTAGGCTCTGTTTTTAAATTTTCACAAATTTTAGGTTCCTTATCAATTGTCTTACTACAAATATCGCTTACTTTTGATAGAATGTAGTCGTTATATTTGCTAGAAGTAGATATTGGATAATTATAGTCATCAGAAGTGTATCTTCGTTCATAAGTAGATGTGTCTTTAATTTCCGATGACGGTTGTGTTGCAAATGTTTTTGAGTCACTTGAAAATGAATATCTACTGTAATCAGTAATGGGTACATGATCAGTATGTAACAAATTCAAATTACGTGATGTACCATCACAGCTTTTTGTAGTATTTGGTAAATCTTTATTTTCCTCTGATTCAAGCAATGTACCCTTATAATCATATTTCGCAAAAAAACCTTTGTTCTCCCATCCATATATATCAGTTTTATTTCCCAAGCAATCACTACTGGGACTTTTTAAGTTCTTAAACGTGTATTCTTCTGATGATAAAAGGTTTTTCCGCATTTCAAACGAAAATGGATCATCAATAGAAATTGGCCTTGCTTTTAAAAAGTCGTTTTTATCTGCTAATTCATTATTGGGTTTTCTCTTTAAACCACCAATTAATGAATCAGACGTAGATTCCTTAAGTATAGGGGAATCTAATGATTTTGATACAACTAAATCTAATCTACAATTATCCTTATTTGTAGGGGAGTGAGCAATTATCTGTTTGTTAGTTATATTTTGTTTTGTTAATATTCTACTAAGTATTTGTGAATTTTCTTGTATAATCTGTAGAGCCCTTTCGCTGTTTTTGCGACCAGATCGTTGAAATACTTTAGATTCTTGTGGACTACTATCGGATTTACTATTTTTTTCTGATATTACAACGTCTTTTGCAGAATCTGATGAATCTTGACGTTTACTATCACTCTGGATTTCATTAGGGCTATTTTTAGAATTATCGTTGTGGTTATCGACAGGACTGACTGATTTCTTACATACAAACGTATATGTTTGTGGTAATGAAGAAGCTCGTTCAGCTTCACTTTTTAGTGTCTCACCTGGGTTACTTTTTATTGTTAATGAGTCTGGTTTTTTAGGTATTCTTGAGTTCCTTTTCATAGGTCGTCGGCTCGGAATATTATCGTTATGAGGATCAGTTAAACGAGCTCCAAAAAATTCTGGACTATTTTCGAAATATTTGTCAACTTTTAGAGGAATAGGTGGTTCATCTTCACTTACTATGACACTGTCTGATTCGGGACTCTGGGGTGGACTTTCAATATCAGAGTTATATTTGTCCGATATGTCTATATCTGGTACAAAATTTGGATACATTGTAAAACTATCAATTAAATCTGGAGACCTAATGGGTATATTATTTGCTTTAGAAGTGGAAGGTCGTCTTAAGTTTGCTTCAAAGTCATAGCAAAATGAAGATTTTTGAAGATTTATATTGTGATATGGCGATAAATCTACTGGACTTAATGCAGTAAAATTAGAAGCCGAAAAATTTGATTTAACTTCTTGCACAGTTTTTATAATTGGTAAAAAAATTTTTTGGTGATCTGATTTAATCTCATCATCTCTGGACGTTGTGTGGGTATTTGAAAGATTTAAGTTAAGGTTATCTTTATTTGGTTTTATTTGACTTGTTTCAAGATAATCTGGTGTTGTTTCTTTTTGCGAAAAAGTATTTGATTCTATTTTTACTGTTGTAGAGTCAGATGACTCATTCTTTGAATTATTTTTTTTCTTTTCTTTATTTGCTGTAGAGGTAGATTTTTTTACAGCTGAAATATCCGTGGTGTCATTTTCTTTATCTTCACCTACTAAATCGGTTTCAGATTCACTGACATCTTCGTTTTCATCACAAAGACTAGTATCTGTGCTAGAACCAGAATGTGAAGAATATGATGAAGATTCACTAGAACTGCGTGAACGTATTGATGCAATTATTTCATTTGCCTCTAATTCAGATACTATTATGCCGTCTCCAGTTTCATCTAAATCTATTGACGGTTTTCTACCTAAATCTTTTACTTTTTCTTTTTTTATATCTTTCCATTTAACAGAATTTCGCCTATCTAATGTCTTACGAGTTTTGGCTTCTTTCCAACTAATTGTTTCATTTAATGTTCCCCTAGATGACGAAGGACTTTTTTCTTGGCTTGTAGAAGCCTGTCGCGACGGTGGTACAGCTCCTGGAGGAGGTCCAAGTCTTCGTCCTCTAGAACTTACTATAGCACTTTTACCCAGAAGTAAGTTGTTTACCGTAAGAGATGTAGGTGAGGTAGGTACACCAACTGAAATACCAAAGTAAAATATATTAGAATTTATATTATATATACAATACATATTTAACTTTAGTATAGACCGTGACACTGCAAACCACATATTGTAAATGTATTAATATAATTGGTATAAGTAAGTTTACAATGAAAGCTTACACAGTTATTATATTACGGTCGCAAAAACGGACTTTTTTCAAATTTCAATTATCTGGTTTTCTATTAATTAATTTCTACTTTCATTTGTAGTCAGGACGCATTTAATAAAATAATGTTTCAATATTTTTCTTTAAAACATAAAAGATTTACAGCTTTTACCTGCAGCATGACGAGCACACGCTGCGGCTAAGATCACGTGCGCTTGCCTTTGCCTTTCTCTGAGACGTGCATATTGTCTTTTCAACGCTCCAATATCCAAAGTCAATCTATCGCCCGTCCCTGAGCGAGTTTCTCGACGGGGTAGTACCTTATAATAATGAAAATGCGTACATACGTGTTAAAATAATTCTCTATTCTATTTAAAGTAAAGCTTACCGTTGCCAATGCCAACTTATTGCCATCATCACTTGAGTCGCCTTCGTCCTCTGAATAAAACAGTCGCAAACCTCTCTTCGTCATCGATTGCATCTGTAAAAAAATATTGAGTTATTTTGTCTGTATTGTTCTCACAATTAAGGATTTGTAATTCTCACGTACAGCAGATTGTATGGGTGGATGTGTAGATGGCGCATGAGGTGGCGCTGGGGGCGTAACTCTATACCGATGTAGGTTTCGAAGTCCGGGCAATTCTGGTACAGAGTTCAGAGACACAACTCGAGCAACAAGAGAATCGCTTGCTTCCCAGACCGTGCTTGCTCCACCTCCCATACAACTGTAGAATTCGTCTGCAGAGCGAGCTGACAATATTCGACTAAAACAAAAACTTAATGATTTTTATTCATTATAATTAAAAGAGTAACGGTTTGTTCGTTCATTGTAATAAATTTGTTAGTTTGACGCTGAGGATTATTTTTATTGTTAGGTCCTCTAAGGTAATTAAGGAAATAAATTACTCTTGCAGCATATCCCATATAGCAAGGGCGGTGAGCAGCAGTATTTCGTTGCCATCGAGAAGAATTAAGTCCCATATTCTAAGCAGAGAGTCTCGAGGTAGCCACGTAGCATATAGAGTTAGGAACCATTGCATTGTAAACACATCTGGTAGCGGCGGTTCTACGCCTCCTCCTAGAAGTATATATTTATTTTTAATTCATAACCTTATTAATAAATCCGCTTACCCAAACCGTTACTTGTGAAGAACACTCAATGTTTCACGAAAAAAGATTGTATCAAAATTTTGTCGTTCAGGCTTACTCCAAATTTTTTAACTCGACGTTTTTTTGATATTTCAAATAAACGCACCCGTTTAAATTTTATAAATATGTATGTTAAGATAAAAAAAATTAAGTACCGTCAGAAATTTTTTGCAAATAATCCATGTGATGTGCTAATCTCGGTAACCGAAGTCTTAATAGGTCTCGAAACGCCGCCATATCCGCTGAAAGCCCACGAAGATCATCCGCAAAATAACCTTCCGGTAACACGGCTTCTACTAAGTATATCATTACCTATAAAATTTATTTTCAGTATCATTACCACTATAATATATTAATCCCAAAATCTAATTAATAATGATGAAAATGAGGCTTCACGGCGGTAATAGAAGTTTTCAATTAAAAACTATCTTATTTCTAGTCTACAATATTTCCATATAAATATTTTTATTTTTATACGAAAATATAAAGTTATAATTTATAAATGTCAAGTGTGGGTATCATTTCAAATTAACTGAATTTATGACTTGTATTTATTTTTCATTTAATTATAACGTTATATAAAATAAATTTAACTATGATGTGTGTTTCCAATATGAGGGAAAAGTTATCCATTTTTTAAATTTCAATGTAATGTAATATCAATAAACATTAATAAAACATGTATCACCTTTAGGGAATCTGATTCAGACTTTTCCATAACTTCTAATATAATAGCAGCCATCATGTTGAATCCCTGACAGTAACCAACTTCTTTATTCCATCTGAAATAAATGACCAGTATCCTATAAATGATCAGCCATTGAGTGTATATTTTAAATCATAAAACGTTATTTATATCAATGCATTACCTTGCATAAGCTAACAAAACTCTTCGAAGCATTGCTTGATTCTCGCGCCCCTCTGTGCCACAGAATAGCGAGCAACCCGTGCGATGTAGATCCTTAATAAAATTAAAGAACCATTAATATTTCAAAAAAGCTATTAAAAATGCATTGGAAAGATACTAGAAATTTTTCTTATGGATACATGAATACAGCGTTTATATAAACTTTAAGGCTTTACTTAAAGATTAAGAATGAAATGCTTCGTATTTCATATATTATATATAGTATGTACTATATATAATATATATACTGTACTTAAATTTCAAAAATATTACCGTTTCTATTGCATTAGTCCTACGTTATATTATATTATATTACATAAATCCTATATAATGGAATGGAAGTCAAGATCTGATTAGGATCGCAAATTATATCTGTAACCTTCTACTCTTCGGTATTAGTAAATATTTTTTTGTACATACCTTCAGTATTTGAGCGCTCAGTTCTGCATCATCAGGTTGAGCTGTTCCTCGAAAGCAACCACGCTCTGCTGCGGCCCAGTCGATGTTTCTGGAGCTAAGATGACGTTCTGCCAGTGTAAGCCATAGCTGTTCAAATATAAACTTTTTATATAATATCAAAAATTTAAAATGGTATAAAATGCTGCTTATTTGAGCATATATATGTATATGTGTTATAGAAATATAAAAGTTGATTGACACAGTACGCCCGGCAGACGTTAATACAAGAATTCATAATAAAAACATTCTAATTTCTTCAAAATTGAGCCTTAAAAACTCGCGCGCATACACAACAAAGTAAAGTGAAGTGGTGTAGTTTGATAATCATAGCAGTCGGGTCTTCACTGCCAAGGCGCGCCAGTAGACGTTTCACACCAAAAACTGATAATTATTTTTAATAGTTAATGTAAATTTAAATGATAATGTAAATTCGCCTTTAATAACCTCTTGAGAAAAACGACATTTGTAATATTTAAGTATCAGAAGAGTGACGTCAAATAAACTTTGGTTGTTTGCGCAAGGGATTTCAGAGAATGGATACAATTTATTGCTAAAACAGGACCGGGTTGTTAATAAAACGTTTTGAAGTAGAATGTATAAGTGACTACTTATGTTAATGCGAATTGTAAGTGATTGATATATTATGTTTTCGTACGAACAATGTTAATGTAAACGAAACCTAACCTTGGTTATTTCGATTTAATAATTTTCGTCTTTATACGTATATACATGCCCTATTTTAAAAATTCTGCGCCTAATTTTCTAAGTTAAATTTTCTTTGTATTGAGTTACTAACTTAAGAGTCCGATCTCTCTCATATTGCATTAAGTACATAACTTTTTATGCAGAGCTTCAAACAAAAAACTAACAGTTTATACGTAGTTAAAATAAATATATCGAGAGATAAATCATCTCTTGGATTTTGTTAACATAATTATATAATATAATTTTAAAAATATATAAGTAGATAATGACGTCACATTTACAAATAATTACTTCATAGTATTCTTTGCAGATGTATTTGAGATATCCTACATGCGCCTTTCGAATCTCTTTTATTCGATTAACATTAAGAAAGCCTTATTTCAAAATAGTGACGTCATAATATAATGTATTCATATAATATAATTCTTTTCTTTAACTGTATTCTATTGCAATCAAAAGTTTATTACTCAAATATGTTTATGACATAAAACCTAACTCATTCTTACCCTTCTTCGAAAGTGTTGTGGCACTCCAGCAGGAAGACGTGCCACCAACCGCATAGCATGCAGCCACTCTGCGAAGCCTCCCTCGCCTGGGCCTTCGCCCCCTGGCGTCACGCCGAATCGGGCATTCGTGTCGCCTGCTAAAGTATAAACGATGACGAATTAGGCTCAAAGTTTATTGTTCAACGTGTGGAGTACGCTAATTTAATTTACGTTCAAGTATTAACACCAATCAATAACGATCAGTCTTACTAGAAATAAGTTTCATTCAAATTATCCGGTCTATTGTACAAGTATACTTTCGCTCAGGACGTAGTCATTTTCCTTATAACCTTGCATTAAAATTACAGCGAAGAAAATGCAATGTACCTGACGTGGTCCTGGAAGAACCCGCCAAATTCCTGAGAGAGTTTAAAATAGCACTCATCTGTCCTGCACAACGCGCACATTGGATGCTAAATGCATAGCTTAGAAATGCATGTTAATAATATTTCGCTGGCGCTGTTCCACACATTATCACTGTCGTTCTCTGAACTATTCCACGTAACCTATTCGTTCATTG
Source organism: Hebomoia glaucippe (assembly GCA_025727935.1). Lineage (NCBI taxonomy): Eukaryota > Metazoa > Arthropoda > Insecta > Lepidoptera > Pieridae > Hebomoia > Hebomoia glaucippe. The sequence continues at coordinate 5,017,700 of JAOSYY010000009.1, read as the reverse complement.
ATAAGAAATACATTTTATATTGCTTATTATCACGTAATAATTCACAAAACACTATAAAATAGAGCTTTGAGCGAGAAGACGTCATAACTATAGAGCATTTGATTCCATTGTCGACCAGCTGATGTGATGTTTACTGGGCAAGGCGCGGAATGAAGAGGCGCCGCGCGCACCCTCTACTATTGGACCGCTGTGTCTTTTAATTCAAATCGATGTTAGAAAAGCGGTAAATGCGGGAAACTACAGAGTCAGTACACAACGTAACGTGGTAGGTGTCTCGGACCTGCGCAGTAGGACACATATCGCTTGGGTTTGTGTGCGTCTATATTGATTTCACACCGCTGTACGTCAGTTTCAGATACTGAGTCCCTTGCCGTCACTGCGTTGTAGGTAGATATGTTTTAAGCATTGAATGAAATGTTGTATTTACCTTTTTCCTTTCATAAATGCAGATCCAGCCAGACAATAGTTGAGCTTCAGAGAAACAAGCCATTCTATTTTTGTACTATTCTTTACTATTATGTAACTTTTATTTCAGAAAGGATAAATTAAAATGTTTTTTAATTTGTTATTATAATTTTTGACATTTTCATGCATACATTGGTAAAGAAAATTTGTCTTATAGGGTATTCAGATTTGTGTATATAATAATATCAATATATTACTGACTTTGTAGGAGGCTTTTTTGGCCTATACTTACTTATATGTCGTAACAAGACGGTGAACGCTGCACAAAGCTTCTTTTGCTGTCGACGCTGCCTATCTCTTATTCGTAAGTATTTTGCTAGCCGTATGCCGGCAAACTGTAAATTGTTTCGCCATTCTTCAATCTGCGCGTGTAACTCTTCAAGGTCTAATGTATTAATCGAGATGGATAAATTTAATGCAACAATATACATAGGAATTAATAATTTTAGCTATATTACCTAATGATTCTAAGTAACTACGTTCTATAGCATCCGTTTGATCTCCGAAATTTGATAGACTTGATGTAAAAGATGCGGCTGTTGTTGATCTAGAAATAATTGGTTCTTACATTATTATATATGTATTTATAAATCTATGCAATTTACTAGTATTAAATATTAAAATAGTAAATTTGTTTGTAAAAAGTTTTTAGGCATTTGATGTGGAGGTTACACTTTTTGGTTTTCCTAATACTTTTTTAATAACTGTGAATTGAAGAACTTTTTTTCTCGTAGCATGTTACGCATTCATTTGTATTACAAATCCTTATCTTAAAAACATGTATCCGTGTTATTATTTCAACCCTTCTGATATAATTTCCATTTTATACAAATAAATGAAATACAATATAGATAAATATTTCGTTACGTCTCCTTGGGACCGATAAACTAATTGTTCCCGTTTAAAAATCATGTAATTATATTATATAATTATATTCTGTTTGTATACCCTTGGCTGTATCCTATCGCGCTGCTATTGCTCCATTCGCGTTGATCTCCATATAATTCATCTAGTAACTCTTCTACGAGACCTTTTACATCTTTTTGCTGGAATTTTATCAATTATTATATTGTTAAAAACAAGTAAGTACTGCTAACTAGATTCATATGTATGTATAGACACGTATCGCAACTAGAATATACATATCTTGTATTACTACCGTAAAAAACTATTTTCGCACAATAATTGTTGACGTTGATTAAGAAATTTTAAAATTGAATTTAAAAATTTTAAAATATATGAAACATTTTAAAATGTTTGTACGCTCTATGCCGTTAGTGACGTTGCCCTTGTTCTCATTTAGGCAAATTAAAATATATGAGGAATACCTGTTTAGAACTTTGAATGACTGGAGGCGACGGTATTACGAAGTTCTTTTTCTCTAATCTCGGTTTGGGTATTTTTAGTTCTTTCTTTTTCTTCACTCTCTTCTGTTTGGGCGTGTACAGATTTGAAAAATCTAGCTCGTACTTCACTACTCGTAGATTAATTTCTTCATTTATTGTTATTGTTTTCATTGTGTTGACACTTTATTTTTTATTTAAATAATGACGAAGGCATTTTAACTGTAAAACTGACCACCAAGGAGTAAGTATTTAGTAAAATGTTAAGTATTGCGACACTAATGTTATGAAAGGATGACGGGAGGCGATAGACTCCTACTCATTTGTTGTCTGTTCGTCCTGATACTGCTGATAACAACTAATTTATTCACTGGATTGCATGCTCAATGTGATAAAGGTCACCCGTCACTTAATTGTGTATTATGTTAAATATAAACGTTGATCATTCTTAAATTATCTATAATTCATACAGTGATATATCAGAATTTATTTCGCAATAGGTTTACGTAATCTTAAAATTTTAAATAAGCCCCGACAAAAAATTATCAAACGCCAACAGATTCATAAAGCTTAGCTTAGATCCACCTTCACGTCAGATAACGTCAGTGACCAAAGTAATAATTAAAAGCGGCCTATTTATTTAGGAGCTACAATGCGATAGACAAACTTATAACATCCCAATTTTACATATGGCACTAACAAGTCTTATGGTGTAGTTCGTAGATACTAATTAAAGGTGAAATAATTTTCGCTTCTCTGTGACTATACTTGTAAAAGCAACTTTGTAAAAATAATTTATTAAAGACTTTCATTTCTACCTTTTAGCATCAATGTACGACAATCCCTAAAACACACTTTTTGAACAATAAGTACTCGATAACGCTACTGAATTTAATTATACCAAATGCGTACCTAAACTTGAAGTATTTAAGTTAATTTATGTTATCTTTACTGTTGTTTAGATAGTCATGCTTTAAAAACTTTGGAAATATGTTTGTAAGTAGAAATACTTGCCAGTGCATAAAGTAAAGAAATATAACGTTACATTTTCTGTTAACTCAAGTGAGACATGAGCGTTGTAAAAATCATGTCTTTAACCAAGCTCAGTAATAATAGTGCTTGAAGGCACAGAGTATGTCATCCGTGCCATCTGTCACGAACATGCGATGAGAACCTTCTTCGGGGAAAAATTCTGTAAAATATTTGCATTTGTTACCTTGACAACATATAAACAATTACCAAATCTGTAAAAACCAACTGGAGGGACGTTTCTGAAAGTTTTACAAAATACATAACTGAATTATTTTTTAAGTGAAGCATGGGCGATGCTGAACACGAAAAGCAACCAGGATACTGTTCCGCAACGTGCGTAGACCGAGCGAGCTTACAACAAGAGATCAAGAAACAAGAAGTGAAAACATCAGATGTTTTCATAACATGTAATTTGCCGAAGAGGTTTGAACATCCACGTAAGCTAAACTAATACAAATAATATACTAGTTACCTGCCGACTTTACTATGGTGCATTATGAACTTACTACATATTAACCGAACCTATTATTAGCTCATCAAAAATACACGATACCAATAAAGATACTCATAGTTTTATATTTTTGAAATAGTATTGAAGTAAGAAAGTCTCACAGTGAAATAAAAATTGTATATCTTTGAAAATACTAGATGTAAATCACCTCCTCACGACGTCATGTAATTATATCTAATAAATATGATGTTCCGTTTAAGACGACGCGGAACAATAAAGGTACAATAATTAATCAGCAAAATTCGATGCCTTCGAAGTATGCGAGTATATTCGATAGAAATAATTACGAACATTCCCATCACCGTGGTTTGTCACCATACAAGATTTTACATTATTTTTGCATGTAAAATCAATACTGTGATGTATTTGAAAGGACCCGCATCATTAAAATTGCTAGGGGTAGCAGCGAAGTCGACGAACTTAAGTACTTCAATAATTTTCTGTGCTTAAACTGTTAATAAGAACCAATGTATAGACATAATTTTCTTACTTTATATATAATTTATCTATAACTTTCAGATTGGTTTAATGGATACGGATGTCAACTGAGTAAGCAGCACCCCTTTTACAGAACCTCTGCAAGTGAGTACGGATGGTTTCCACCAGGTAAGCATAAAAACTACTATGTAATATAGCAATCAAGCAAAATAATGCTAATGAGTATAGAAGTATGCAGTCTATATGCAAAATAAAATTGTATTTAAAATTATAAGTCATAATTATTTGCGGTTGACAATTTTTTTTAAACAACAACACGAAGACAGTTTGGTGAAATATTTGGAATACAACTTTGGCGTACACACATAAGTATTTGGTTTTATAAAAATATCATATGCTAAATAATTTAAGTTAAAAACAGTAATAAATATTATATTTTAGCTGCGTATTCGGTTCCCACGTCATATTTTCCCAAGAGTCAAAGTTTTTCAAATTACCTAGCAGAAGCTGGAATGTACCGGAACTACTCCCTCAATACTAAAATGGACGCACAGTCTACTAAATAGATTTTATTTAGTCTTAAGCGGCTTTTTCTTTTACTTAAGCAGAATTTTTGTTAATTATTTTATAGGGAAAAATATGTTGTGAACATTTAAATAGGATGGTTAAGTAGTGAATGTACTTAGTATCAAATTTACTATGCAATAAACATAGTTATTCAGTAGTTTTTGTGTTTCATTTCAAAATTTAAGAATTGCTTAGTACGTTTCGATGTGAACGAAATTATATCAATTACTGTACTCAGGATAAGAGTAGTAGTCCCTATAATAGGAATGATTAATAATTAAGAGCCTTGTACATTGTATTATTAAAGTAACCAATATTATTCAGACCTTACTAAAATGGTTTTTGCTTTGAATTTATTTGGAAAGGGTTAAAATAAACTGGCCTATACATGTATTGAATATGAATGTGTTGAATGTGCAAACACTACTGTAGAATAACTGTACCCGAAATTGAGGAAACATCAGTCATATAATATATATAAGCTGTCTAGCAATAATAGTTGAAATAAACGTTTTCATTTCTAGGTTATCATTCAGTACCCTCGGTATTTTTCCCTGCTGGCCAAACATTCACTAACCGTCTAGCTGCAGCAGGAATGTATCGAAATTACAGTCTGAATACCGGAATGGACCCCGTTGGTTATCGTTGAATTTTAGAAGTTTAATTTACCTTAATATTGTTAATATTTTACGTTTTTAATATCTTATTTTGGAAACATTCTACAAAATTGATATTTAGTCTAATTCAATTTTTTTTTCAAAGTATAGAGTAATTGTTGATAGCTTTATATTGTTATGTGATTAGGTAGTAATAAAACAACAAATAAATAGTTATTTACTTACCAAAAGAGGTATTTGGTATATATTTATTATAATATAGATTAACATGCATTCAAATTCCATTAAATTATATTAAGACATGGATGTCATAATATAATGCGAACATTTAATTAGGATATTATTGCTTTCATTTCTTATAAGGGATTAGTTACAACACTCTTTAAAAAAACATCGATTAATTTTTTTTTACCTACAATCTGCATAAGAAAAAAATTGTATGATTAAATTCCTACGAATGAGAAATTAAAAGATTTCATAAAGTTATATTAACGACAGACCATGTCTCTTTAATATAATCGACGGATTGTGGACATGATAAAATCACGGAGGTTAACAAGGTGCCAGGATTAGACCTCGTGCTCCTTACTCGAATATATTTCGCATATATTGTATTACTAGATTTATCATGACCAATCCTACGACCGTTTTTAAACTAGTAGATTACACAGTGTATAACTTGTTTAGCAACAACAACAACAGCATTATATTAAGTGTTTATTATATCTTAACATTTAATAATTGGAGAATTGTCTAAATTAATGTTTACAAACAGTACTAACACGCAAGGAATATATCAGTTCTTACGTCTATGGCATTTATGTGATTCATCTAGTTGATAGACCTTAATCAATACTTTATATAGAGCTAATGGTTTCGTGTCAAAATCTAGCTACGAGTGCATATACATAATGTTTTTTTTCTACACATATCGTAAGTTCAATTGTATGACACAATGCCAAGGCCCCAGCAGTAACACGTTTCTATTGACTTCAATGTCAAAAACTCAACACCTCATTGACCAATTACATTACAGAATCCTTCACGACAATGACTTCAAAGTTTGTCTAAACACATATTTTTTTAAAGATAATTATTCGTTGTAAATGTACGACAATAATTGAATGTAGTGGAATAATATTTGCAAAGTAAATGTATCGAAATTGATGTTCTTTTTGCACACAAATTCACCTACACTTATTTTAAACATGCTATAATACTATAATTGCTACGGAATACTTATTTTAAAAAATTTGGAAAGTTAGTAGTCAAAGCACGCTTAACAATAAATAACAACAAAGTGACAAATTCCAATAACAGATGATATGATAATATTGATGTTATGCTGTCTGTATCACAAAAACCATGGAAGTACCCAGAAGCGGGGAAACCTGGAGATGTAATTAACCTTATTACTGAAGGTACTCGAAATATACTTTTATAATGCATATCAATTAGAATTATTAATTCATATTTAAATTAAATTTTATTCTTTATAGATTGACACATTTTTAAGTAGATCCTGTTACATTAAGAAATTGGAAGGGAACTAAAAAGTCTAGCACCTACAGCCCCGCTCCCGAGGCCAGTTGCTGGGTACGCCCATGAAAATAACGAAGTATATAAATCTATTTCTATATAGATAATATAATAACATATATTGACAATAAATAATAATTTATATTTGTCAAATCAAGTCGGAAAAGCTTCGCGAAGAAGGAAGCAATGACTGTAATGATAAAGTTGGTATGTCTATTTTCCTAAATCTAAAAGATATATTATATCTAATAATTAAGTACTATAAATAATAATATATGTATTATAAAATGTGGAATACATTTTTGCGTTCAACAATATTGTCTTAAGTAGCGTTGCTTATATATCTGGTTCTAAATATTCTAAAGCAGGATTTCTTCCGCTTGTTTGAGAATTAATGGGATGGAAATTCAATTAATGCTTATTAACAAGGATACATTAAATAAAACCAATAGAGAATATAGTCTAGTTTTCAAATAAAGAGGCGGCTATTTTTCTTATAAAACTGGTACAACCTAAACATACACTAATATATTATTTAAATTAAGGTAACTTTTTTGTAATTATATAAATATCCGTTGATAATTATTATATAGAAGTAATTTTATAACTAGGCGTAGGTAGGTGTTATTGTAAGAATCTCTAGAATGTAGAAAATTTCATTAGAATATTGAAGTGATTTTCTCTATATTAGCAATTTTCTAGTTGAAATTGCAATCTAGAAAAGTATGAATTAATATTTACGCAATTGACGCGTTTAAACTTTAGTATTTCATGTATAGATAAGGAGTTTGGGGTATCACACTAGCTACGCCCGTTGTGTAAATTCCTTTATTAACATTAAGAAGGATATCGAAAAAGCTTGGAAAAAACTAACTGCAGCGCGACGTCACTTTGCTTTAATCACAATATAGCTTAGATGATTCGTAAAATTCACATCATGTAACTTACTGTAAAAAATCTATTATTACTATCAACACTTAAACTAAATCTTTTGGATCCTGTATTGCTATAATAGCAGTTTTAGAAATATTCGAACAGGAGGAGTGGCTTCGTGTGAGTTCGTTTGTTGCATTATCATTATTGTAATATCTTTGATATCGTTTTCAATAGCCTTTATACGACCCGCAAATAATAAGGAAAACAATATACCTACTTTGATAATCCTTCGTATTTTTCATACAGGACGATATCTGTTAATATATATTGCGATAAGATACGTTCACCAACCGAAGGCTACGTATATTAATGTTCACAGGTTTCTAAACAATTGATAAAAGTTTTTAACGGGTATAAAACAAAAGTTGTAACAACAATAACGCATTTGTACTTTCATAATTCATTAAGGTAACATACTTGTAGCAAAGTGTAAACAGTGATGCATAAGAACGATATACATCAGCTCCATAATTTATTAGGCTTTACTTTGAAAACATATATTTGTTGTTTTAACAATACGCAGAGTTACATGTCTCCGAAGATGCCGGCGAAGGTCTTTCTTAGGTTCTTCATTGTATCCTCTGCGTCTTCAGTGAGCGCGGCACTAAGAGAGCCCTGACGTGAAAAGCGACTGCCCGTGGTCGTAGTCGTCGTAGCACTGGGCGTTGTGGTCGAGGCTGGTACCCCAGACGACGAAGACACAGTAGACGATTGAGATGCTGCGTAAAGAAAAAATTGTACAATTAGGGCGATTTTCTGCTAAAAAGGCACTGCTTCATAATGTTTGATACATTTTCAGTGATTCCTATAATAAACTACTTTTTCCGTACATTTGGATACGTTTGTTGCAATATTAGGTAGGTGATGTTAGTTTTTCAAATAAGTATATTACAGTTTTAAAAATCTTTCGTTGGGATATGAAGTGTGCACCTCAAATTAAGTCTTTCGTACACAAATCTATTTGCTCAAGTTCGAATTGAGCAATGCAACTTCGACCTACCTTGAGAATCCCGGCGAGTGAGTGGTGGTGGTGGCGGCTGCGAGGGTTCAGCTGGTATCGGTGGCAAAGGGCGATCGATACTGGTGGCAGTGGCGAGTGGAGCGGGGGGTGGTACGTTCGGCGGACCAGAGACGTGTGCCGGGGTACGCTCCTCAGGCGAGGCTGTCCCGCTACCAGATACTGAGCTTCGAGACGTAGTCTTAGTAATACCAGGCCGGCATACGTTCTGGAATTAACAACATTGACAGCAAAAACGGATAATGAACTATTGCTTAATTTTTCGTTGTTTAAAAAGAACGCAATAATAATACAAAGTGTTTCGGAATTACCTGCATACGTTGAAAGACGAGTTCAGCAAGATGCCGACGGTCTTCTTCTTGAGTATCTCCCATGAACGAAGTTGCGGAGTCATTGAGTTCTATAATATGTTCACGACCGTCTTTTCCCACCACTAACTCTAGAGCGCAAACTTCAAGTCCTCCGAAGATATCGCTCACCTTCACAACAAAACATTGAGTTATTCTGTGCACACTAATTGGAAAAATAACAAATTATAAGGAAAATTCTCTCAAAACTTTTTGTATATGCTGAAATTTTATATAGCTACAAGGTTGATTATAATTAAAATATCAAACTCGTAACTCCATACGAAGATTCAACACAAGAACAATGTTTTTCAAAACAACACAGGCTTTTATACTTACGGTAGTTGAAAGGGCTTGTAAATAACAACTGAGGAAATAAGTAGATATTGCAATTTATTTATTGTTTATTCTATTTGAGCTTTGAGATGGAAACAAACAGCGAACCTTCTTGGAAATAAGTTGGGAATTGATTCTCCAATATATTATTGAACAAATAGAAAAAACGCGAATGGTATTCTTAAAAATAATGATGAACAAGTTACAATACAAAAATGTCTTGTTTTATTTCATTTATAAAGTTGATTGAGGCTGGATCTAATAATTTTCTAAGACATTACACATTAATACAAAAAGTTTTCTAATTACAGTTTCCTGTTATTGCTTATTTTATAGACTTGAATGTGTTAATAACAACAAGTAATTAAACCACAACGATTAAAGTATTCATATTTTAAATAATAAGGCATAACAATGAATATGTTTAGAAAAATATTAAGTTCCTATTACTTTGTATACGAATTTAATATATATATTTTTCATATTACTGGTGAAAACGAGCATTCATAGTATTAAAAAATCGTTAGGCAGAAACTGCTCGGCCAGGGTAGATAATGAATGACACATCAGTATGAACCAAAGCAAACAAGGAACTTGTTATACTTATCCAATTTAATTGTTATTCTTCGTATCCATTCAGTCTATATACATATTTTAAATACACTCATATTTGAATAACATTCTCCAGCCCTCAGCCTATAAGGCGAGGAGATCTGCGCCCCTCTGAAGTGGTGTAATGAAAATTAATTTCAATTCTTACCTCGTCAATCCACATTTTGTATCTATCGTTCATGCCTATAGCTTCGAGCATTGCCGAGCCTTGATTGGTTTTCCAGTTGCCAGATATAGACTTGCGCCTAAAACACAATTTAATAATTATTTTGATATTATTTATCACATTACTATTTATAGCAAGCGAACCATTCTTGAATTTTAAATTTATTAAATGTAAATCTGATGTTTGTTAACTTTATTTACATCAATAAGAAGCTAATAAAACAAGTTAAATTTCTATTTTGCAATAATTCTCTGCATATGGTTTCTTGATCAAGTTGATATGCTTGTTTAATCAAACCTAAATCATACAGGAATGTTAAATTGTGCATTGAATAAGCAACATCTATGAAATAACCCGATAACTAAGTACGTTTAGGTTTCAAAATTGCCTTTTGTTAGTGCAAAATTAACATACCAGCGTCGTACTTGGTAAAGTTTTATCAGGCGCAATGAATATGTAACGAGTGTATCGTAGAAGCGCTAGTTGTGATTGCTTTTTAAATATGTATAACATATTGAAGTACTTACATAAAGGCTTTATAGTTAGTGCCGATTTTCTGTATATGGATGTCGTATTTAGCGTCGATGTATGGTTCGACAGTACAATATGTCCCCAGCATTGCGACCACGCCAGCTATATCCTGTTAATAAATTATAAGTTATTTATGTAAGACTAAGATTATAAAATATTTGTTGCAGAATTAAGAATTCGGTCTTCTAAATAATTTGTCACTTACATAAGAATTCTAAAACCTTTAAAAAGAAAGACTCATTAGCGGTTCTTTGACGATATACGTTAATGTACCTATTACAATAATTAACGGCATGAGGTTTTCGAGCAATTTCAAATACTGTTATCAAAAGTAAGACATGAATCGCTCCTTTTAATATACTTTCGTGAATAATATAGCGTGATTACAGTTACATGTCCAACTGCACCATTATTTCATAAGGTTATTAAAAAATCGTGTTTAATGGCGTGATATAAATCGACAATTAAATAAAAATATCGTCTTGCCATATTTTGTTGTGTTAAAAGATTAACCTGTTACGTATTTTTGTTGTTTTTTAACTTAGCCTTTATTATTCTAAATATTAAAAATAAATGTTTTGTTTTGTGTTACGAAATTGAATAGAAGAATATAATTAAAGGAGTAAGTAGTAAATACTAAAAGCTTTATTTATTTAATTTCAACGTAATAAACACCTTATAGTTTCATCATGTAATAGAACATACGAAAGTGTCATACTGTGCGGTTTATGAAAGGAGATAAAAGCTAATCCCGGATAATCGGAACAATAGGATAAAGTGTTTGAAGAGAAAGCGTAAATGGGTCTGTGGGTAACACTCAAAAATGTATATTAGGTGTAGGTACGAGGTTATATAGTAGCATTGTATTCAATAGTTTACTACTTAGTATATGTTAATAAATTACATAAAACGACGGGCGTAAAAATGTTTAAAATGTATTTATTTCTCAATGTAATTAGGATAGATAGTAATAGATATGAACATTGTATAGGATAGTTCAACTAAATATTAGGAATCCTACCTTTACAAACTTCGTGAAGTGTTTAAATAGTCATAGAGTAGGTATTAACTCTATTCGTTATCGAATCTTAAATAAGGAACATATTTTTTTTGCTAACTTTTATTAAGTCTAATATCTTTTAACACTTAATGTACGATACATTCTTCTCGTATTAGATAGTAATAAGAGATTTTTGTTTTTGTACAATTACATAGAATGGTTCAAAAATCGTAATATTGCTATATGTAGGCATGTTCATACCAAAATTAGTAGGGGAAATAAGTGAGGAGTTGGTAAGATAATATTAAGAGGATATCAGCTTTAGATTGCTCCTTGACCATAGCGACGTTTAAATAAAAATTATCCATATAATTGGAAGAGTTCTCGATCAAGGTATAAATTGACAATTATAACTACTAAATATAGCAATTGAGTGAAACTATTATTATTAACAATAAAAACTTATTTTATTTTTAAGTTCAATGAATATAAATTATAATTGGTATTCGTCGCTGTAACATGCTAAAAAACTGACAGGCATTGAACAAAATTCATCATTGCTATGGAAGTTAGACCTGTATTCTGACACGAGGCTGAGTCGAGATTCAAAATATGTCAAAAACGATTTTCCTATATAAAGTTGTAACACTTTACCAATGATCAAGTATAGATTGCAACACGAGTCAAGGTGTGGAACGTGTCCCAGCTTTTTTACTTTTAAGAAATTCGATTCACATTCACATAAATTTTGTAATATGCAATGATTTTATAGTATTGACGTAGATCATGCAGGGCTTACCTGGAAGTCGGCCAAAGAGTCCACTTTCACCTTGGCGACGCCGCTGTGCGCGTGGCCGATCTTGATCACCACCGGGAACTTCGATGCCGTTACCTGTGAAACACACTCTCTTTAAACGAATGTAATAAAATGATTGTTTGTGTATGAAAAGGTAAACATTGATGCTATAACGTGTGCAAAACGTAGATAATTTTCATGAATGACAGACTATTACCCTGGGGAAGTAGCGAAATACGGGAATGTCGGTGATGTCTGGCGCGTCAAAATTACGAATGCATGACTTTGTCTTTCATATTTTTGTTATCGGGATCTGAATTAGTTTTAAACAAAGTCTTAGTGCATTAAGCAATTACTTGTACTTGCTCGGACGTACTATGATAATATAATATTTTGTTACAAATAGATATTATATATTGATCATTTTTGTACTTTTTATCCTAATTCTTTGGAAAGATACCATAAAATTTGTTAAAAATTCCTAGTGATTATTTATTAAAAAAGTAAATAAGTGTCGTAAAATTAATAACGACGATTTTTCCAAATATATATACAAATTACATGTAATAGAAATAAACGGACCAAAACATCTAATTTATTGGCTAAAGATTACATCTATGTACAAAAACAGGAAACAAAAAACGATTAATTTACCCGAAGTATTCAACAAAGTCTTATAAGATCACAATCCATAGTTAAATAGGTATCTGCATGTATAAATGTGTTTTGTTTTGTCAAGTTATTCGAACTAAATAATAAGTACCCACGCAATATATAATAATATACGTATAGTATTATAGTAATTTAATGAACGGTCAAACCATCAAAGGCTCTATTAAAAGTAATTACTGAATGACTAATAACTGTTGAACACAAGTTTATTATTATCCCGCGTTATGATTAAATCATTAGTATTATCATAGGATCAGTTATTAATCTTTATGATTCGCTTGTAATTCGTTGAAGCGCGAATAATTTATTATAAATATATTTATTTTATTAATAACGAATACTGGTATAAGTATTCGGTACCGTAAATATCGTTCCGGCAGTTTAGTATTGTAACGGATTTGTATATTTTTTAATAGTAATCCAGAAATTTAATTTCAGTTACACTTACACAAAAGATTAATTTTTTGATTTCACAATCTGAAAGAGTTAAAAGGCCAACAAATTATTGTAATTTCTTTCCATATTGTTGGGCGCTGAGGCACAACAGTTTCCGGTGTTTTATATAAAACAAGTTATAATAGCTGTTCAAAGATTAAGTACAAAAATAAATAGAATTATATTAATTCAACAAATCAATTTTTCTAATATAAAAGTTAGTTTGATTTCACAATGTCTTAGTAAAAATGGCGGTAAGCGAAGTCAGATCCTGAGTAGTCGGAAACTATGTAGCCATAACAATATTGTTTCTTGAAAATTATGTTTATATCCGTATGTCGTTATGTTAAATGAAATTGGCACACATTCAATTATACAATTGTCTAAATATAGACCACTTGACGACCAATAAATTTGATTATAAAATATCATAAACAAAATACTAGGTGACGTGAATGATTATATGTGGAAACTTTGGTATTATGAAACACATTTAAAAATACAAAAGTTAAGTGCGTAGAATTTAATTTTGTTTGAAATACTACTCTCATGTCAAAACATTACTGGCAGCTCTGCAGGTGTAAATTGTAATGCTAGGAAAATACATTACGTTTTGTATATTCATTTACTGAAACTTTCAGAATATTTTTACTTGAGATATATTTTTTGTTTATACCTGTACATTATTTATCTTTCATTTTTTACAGTTATAATCCGATTCTTTATTCTTAGTGAAATATTTAACATATATGCTTTTAATATAGTACGGTTCTTGTTTGTACAGAATATTGTTGAGATAATACATCAATATTTTTATATTCTTGTTTAACTAAAAGACTTCGTTTAAATATTCAATGGTCAATGGAGTTCTTAGGAACAATTTGTTTTGCTGATTCGCATTTGTATTGGAGGCGGCTGTCGTGGGCGTCACCGCAGAGTTCGCAAGGTACACTTCCCGAACAAATGATGACGCATCATCATTTGTCAACTCTGGGAAACAAACAAAATCATCACTGTGTGTATTACTATTTATGGTTCGTAAGTTAGTGTCGCGACGTTCTGTGATTAAACAACGTTGTCTTAATCATATAATACCCTTGCAATTCATGTTTCCACGTCGTTACATTCCATACCAGCCGACAATCTTTCGAACGTAAATATTGTGCGCACTTCTGAATAAATTGATGAGTAAAGTTAAAAAAGTGGACATTTTTGCCGAATGAAGTCATAGGTTTTAACGTTTAAATTTAAATAAATCTACTTTTGTCCTTTAGGTGCTGACAGCGGCAATAATTTGCCATATAACTAGAATACTTATCTATCGATGAATCTGTTTGATAACTTGGCGGCGCCTATGGGAGCATTCAATTCAAATATCGATACAATAGCTGACAATCGGTCTTAATGACTAGAAGTAAGCGAGAAATAATATTGCACAAGTCTCGATGGAACATATATTGTCCTCAAAGGACAAGACAATTGTCATTTATCAATATAATGACCGCCTTTGATGTTATCTTTCCGCCACGCGTGTTAACTATAGTATAAATGCACGACAATAAATCGTCATCGCTCTATCAAGTTCTATGGGTGTTATATTATACGTGATATCTAATCTGTAAGAGCGCATTGCATATTCCTCTGTTATATGTGAATATTAACTCATTAGTGCTGCTATTGACCTTACTCAAGGTGAGAATATGTTCATCGACGAAATTAACACCTTTACGCTGTTTACATTTTCTATCTACATACTTGGCAATGTGAAAAGTATTATTTTGTATGCGAATTTTGTAAAATAATATAATTTTTTTATATTTAATAATTAATATTCTCAATATTAAGTCTTTATTCCAACGTTTTAAGGGAACGTTGGCAGAGTTAAAAAGAATGGTATTATATAAAATGATTTTTATAAATTTTGGAGTTAAATTATATTTTAAAATATGAGATATGTTTCTGCAAATATAATCGAGCGCACCTGTAAATAAGGTATACTGTATAATTTTAGAAATAAGGCGCAATCACATTGTTCGTTTACGGTAATCTCCCATACCGCTCAACCGATTTTAATCAAACTTTGTAAGCAATTTCACGATGAATATAATATCCGTGAATAATACTATAAGAATATACCCACAAGACGCACTTTCTGATTTATTAAGTCGTTAAAAAGATAAAAAAATATATAGCTTTAAGTATCATATTAGGAACTCATTGTTCAAATAGGTTGTACAATCATTAGAGAGTATTCAAAGAGGTTTCATAAGCCAGATAGTTGTTCAAATTTATTTTTAACCCAGTAAAAACCGCGTGCAAGTCTCAAGCCTACTAGCAACAAATGTAAAAAAAAACAAATGAAATTCAATGGAAAATCAGTGCTACCTTCAACACTCGATATTGTTTTTAAATATGCGATATATAAGACGGATGCCTGAATATTATAACACACTTGTAATGTTGTAACGATAGTATTATAAAACATGAAGTATTGAAGTATCTTTTGTCAATATTATCAGAAAACGAATACTGATTAGCTTGTAAAACAAAAATATTTGAAATTACGTACTTAGTTCGCAGAATAACATGATGTAACGAACTCAAATAAATAGCGTAGACTAGCTAATCTCATTGTCAGATAAACGTAACATATCCTATTTTCCCTAACAACGATTTCTCTTTACTTCTTATTTTAATTTTTGCCGCAGTATTATATTCTTATGGATATCGAACAAGTGGACACTTCCTTTCACTTCAAAAATGTATACCTATACAAACTACGTAGGTTCTATATTCTGCAGTATTGTTTGGTACTTCAATTTGAAGTTAAGAAAGCTCGGCGCTGGAAAGCAAAATTTTAATATTACATTTAGAGCCTTTGTTTATCGCTAAAGAATTCACATTTAGCAAAGATATAACTTTAGGCCGATAAATGGGAAAGTGGCAATAAATAAAAATCCGCGCTGTTTGACGATTTTGGACTTGCGGCTTACCGCATTTCTGCCTTCTAACGTCTATAAATGGGACAAAAACGGGACAGTATATGTGGCATAAAAACATTGCAACAACGCAGGACGACCTACTTTGATAACAGTAAGAGGCATCCACAAACAAGTGTGCAACAGGCGAGCAATTTAATTGAAACCTATTTGTATGAGCCACCTATCCATTCCACACCACATTACAATGTTAAGGAATTTTCCTGTAATTATTTTAAATTATTTTATATGTCTGTTAAATGGTGTCATTAATATTGATGACATTGAGTGTGGTTTTAATTGGGCTTAATCGTATGGTTTACTACTAGTTTGTGATAAATAAAAGAACCCACTTAAAGTATATTTACTTATTACATTTTAAAAGTCTTAAGATTTTTCCAAATATTTATTATTATTTTAAGAAAATTATTATTTTTTCCTCTTTGGGCTACATTTTCAGTGTTGTGGAAGGCTAGGAAAGTCTCATTATAGTTTAAGATTACATCAAATCTGACTATAGTTTAGCATTACATGTCACGTAAGCAGCCGGCAGATTTGAATAGTGCTTAGAGGAAAACGCAATGTCATGTTTTCTTGTAGAGATTAGAATTAATTCCCTTTAATGAGCAATGCTCATTGAGTATAAACATCATTGGTAACTAAGGAAACGGCACGGCTTAAACCAAAGAGAAACCTTAAATATTTATTAAACCCTTCAATATATTTTAATGAGCAGCCCTAATAACCTACCTATATGTACTTCTCATAACAATACTACATTTTAGTATATTAAAGTTGATCTGATGTTGGAGACAGGTACTAAATATTTTAATTTCGTTATGAGCTGTTGTTACAATAACATCTAACATACATATAAGAAGTATTATATACCTATAATACATAATAATGTATAGTATACTTCTGTATTAAATAACTAAGATAGCCGTCATTCATCTTGAAAATAATATGTAATAGTATAATGTCATACTTTAGAATTAAGGAAAAGTCCGGGGAAAAACGACACGTTAACTTTTCATTTTGATTCATAATGGCAAACAATTTCAGTTTCTCTAATCTCCTGAAATTGATAATAAGGTGCAATATTGAACAATCTGCGTCATATTAATGATAAAACGTAGGTACCTAGCATTCCGTGGCTAGTGCATACAATACACTGAACAAGTACTTTCTACATTCCTTAGGATCATCGCATCTCTGCGCTTGGATAGCTGATGTCATTCGAAACCTAATTCTGATGAATCACAAGCTTTTACCAGCGATGCACCGATAAGCATTGTATCCTGCATGTGTGATATCACGGCAGCATACCGAGTCCCACGTGTAACTGAAGTTATTGATGGTAACACTGAGCGCATAATAACTGGTTCGACTCTAACAAACGTTCAGTCACTGATTGCTCGCAACAGGGTACGCGTGTCGGTTGTATCGCGAAGCCGGCGGTGCGCGGGATCATATACGATCTAAATATTGTATTAGACGTTTTATACAAATATAACATTAATTAGGCGATAACCAAAGTGACAGTTGCAGTGTTTGTCCTGTACTGGATGAAATCCGAAGAAACTGAAAGTGAATCTGAAATATCTACGTGTACAGGTGCAATGTTTACTTACTTAGTACTTGTATATAAATATTGGACGGCGTTTAATTGGTAACGTTTCGAATAAAATATTGGAATTTAGCATTTTCGATGATTGAACAGCTGTGAACTTGGGTATTTTTAAAATAGACTAGATACTTTGTCAATTCTGCATGTCCAAATCCTCATGATAAACTATTATAAAGTTCATCTATAGGTATAATATAGGCAAAAACTAATTATCTCGTAAAATTATAATTGACACAGTGTAGCTCTCACTCCAGTTATCTAATATTTATTTATGTCATAACTTCTATAATATTTATTACTATAAAAACAAATTATTACATGTTACATTACAACAAATAAATTATGTTTATTTATAACATTATTTAATATAATTACCAAGAAACAATGTTTGTAGGTATTATGACATTGTTCACGGTTTCGTTTCGTCGTTAAAGTCATTAAATAGGTCACATTTCAGAAACACAAACTCCAGTGACATAATAGTCAAATGAGCTCTTTTAGAAACAATCGTTTATAAATAATACTACGTCATTATATACCCATACTATTTCTATTTAACATTTAATTACGATTTGTGATAATATTTTGTCGTTAATAACATTTAATCTATAAATTTTGTTATCGTATATGTAAATAAAATATAACCAGTAGAGGTATCGTTATATATAACTAGCGACAGACTATATGGACAGCTAGAGACAAAACAAAAGGATGTATGTTGTTAGTGCGAATGGTTGCGGGCCGCAGGAGTCGACAGGACCCACTCTTCTCTATTGATTAATCAAACGCCTTTATTGCATAATGGCCAAGATTCAAGAGCTATTGACCGCTGGAAACATCTAGATCATTGTTTAGTACTAAACAGTTTAAATTGTTTAACTTAAAACGTACATACGATATCATTTATATAACAATTGTGAGTTTTGTGGTACAGTTTTTATTAATACGGTCTATAATAATGGCAATTACAGCTGTACGGAATCGACGTCAAGGTCTGCATGGTATGCTTAAATCAATTAAAATTAAATCAACTTGAAGATAAGTAGACTGTTTTTAAACGGTTAAAATGCATGTTTGTATGGCGCCACTATGCACCCGATGTTAAATAGCACTGCTCGCAGTAACAACTCTTATATCTATATATGGAAATGGTATCCATTCATTCTCCTTGGACGTTGTGAGTTACGAAAGTAATTTTCCTAATAATAGTCGTGAAATATGCCCGGGAATAGAACGGTTAGTTTAGATATAATCCAGTAGATAAATATCCCGGAGTAAACCAACGCACCGCCATGATCCGTGACCCTTTATTATCGACCCGCACACGGAAGATGTTAATCATAAATTCATTACCCAAGCTCTATAACAGTTGCTATTCAGTCCATACGTTTACTATCACACCGGTATTTTTCATTTAAGAATTTATATTGAAATTTTGGACAAACCTTAAATATTTTAGCTTTAAAAATATATATCTGACTGACGTTAGAAAATATCATCGCAAAGTGGAAATATAAAATTGGTCACAAAAGCAGGTATTTTTTAATTATAACTTCCGTATTTATTGACCTAGAGTTTCTATTTTTAGATGGTACTGTTATAATTTTTTCCTGAATAATATTACTTCGGCGGCATAATTTTAAAGTTTTTTAAACAAAGTTACAAAAATAAAGGAAAACAGTGTTATTTACTACATTTTTTACAGTTAAATATTACAATGTATACAACTACTTATAGGCCTTACGTCTCATGAATGGTACAACAAACTATTCTAAAAATAATCTAAACGAGTTTTAACTGTATGTTATTAATTGTTTCAATGAATTTTATACCGCGGCATACAATCATCCGCTGTATCTATTTGACCTAATCTTAGATAGTCATAGGCCAAGTTCATGAGCGACGCTCAATATCGACAGTTACTCGTAGATACAGTCATAGATATTAGACATTCCTGTCGCCCTCCTCCTCCTCCTCCTATAATATCATCATTATTAAGTATTTATTATATGTAGTACACGTTGAAAATTGAGAGACTTCGTTTACGTAAAGATAGCACAGTCAAGTAATTTTTAGACGTTAGTTTATTAAATTTAAATATATAATTATTAATAAGTATATACTTTACTATAACTATTATATATAAGTAAATGATTAACTTCGACACCTTCTAACTGATCAACATATAATTTGGCATATCTTAATATGTTTTAATAGAGATTGTTAGGTAAGTACTAACCCAAAAGAATAATTTTCTATACTAAAACATAGCATTAGGATTTTAAAACTTTTCTCAACTCCTATAAACTATTTCAACAGATGATATGTCTGTAACGTATAGATTTTCTATTAATTAATAATGCTAAAAAGTATAGCCATATCGCTTATACCATACTCGTTAAAGAAAACGCCCATTTAGTTGAATTAAAGGCTACTAAAACTGTTATCTTAATTCAATGCTATAGCAGTGGTGTTTATCGATAGAGTTCAAAAACATAAACGTGAGTAAGAAAGAAAGTATGCTCAGAACGATTATTGAAACCGATTATTTAATCTCAATTCAGCACATAAATATTTTGAGCAAGTTTTAAGTCCCCTTCTATTGGATTTTACGATCTCGATAGTATTATTATATAAATGAATTATTTATATAATTCAACTGCATTAACATAATGCTCTATGCTTTTGCTTTAAATTTAAATTATAAGATACGTCACATTATATTTACATACAAACTTTCAGGTTACTCTGTAACAGATAATTACATAAGCCTCATTAAATATTACCTCAGTCCAAATAGCACACAGAAGGACATCCAGGTACATTGTTTTATGAATTTTAATAGAATTGATCGTATTACATGATACCCGGTCAGTTTTCGCTGTGTTAGTGTTAAGTAACATTATACATCATTTTAACATAGGAAACACCGACAATGTTTTGTATTGGGGTCCCACGCACAGCTAGCCACAACTACACTAGCTCGTATTACATTGCAAGAAGGCAAACAATCACTTCGAACGTAGAACCATACACATAGGTGACAAAATTAAACATGACCATTATTACAATTCTGATTAGAAGACCGCTAGTATTACGTTGATCTGCAAGTTTCAACATTGTATTGCACTTCTATATCGCTATACTCAAATATATATGTATGTTATTTACACTGAGATTTGAACACTATATTGATATAATTGCGACATACCAAACATTGGTATATATAAAATATTGTTTGTTTGTATAAAATGTTTCATGTAGAAATAATACCAAAATATATAAAGTTTTACTTTTTTTTCTTAAAATAGTTAGCAAATATGTTGCCAAATTTACTTAAACTTGGACATCTACCAACAAATGAAATTACGTACTAGCAGAGAAAAAATAAAATTTCGCTTTAGTAAACTCGTTTCAGATTAAGGTGGGTACGGAATATTCCTTCGGGCATAGTTTATCTATCGAATGTCGAAACCAACAATAATTTACAATATAGGTTATTTTATCTATGGACGGAATGTATAATAGTCTCTGGTTATGTGGTCTTCCAAAATTTATCTTCATATGTATTTTCAGTTAATAAGCACTAGGATTGCCTCGAAAGTATTTTAGAGACATTATAAATGCATATTAACTACTCTATATAACCGGCGCCACCTGGACGCTAACGGTAATACAAGATCGCTAGCTTTGGCTTCTTAACTGTGAGATAGATCATAAGAACCGCATAAAGGAGGAGCCTTAGTTATCAATATGCATTGATAAGTCACCCTTATGATAATTATAAACCCTGTAATCCGCCGGTAAGATGATTTAAGTCGAATATAATTCTTGAGTAGGTATAAGTTATTTGCTTTTTGTATTTTAGCAGTGAATTTGTTACGAAAGTGATTGTTATAATCCAAATACGATTTTCAATGCGTACTTAAAGGGATTGTTGAAAGTTTTGCAGCCAAAATTCCCAAACAGAAGCTGAATCATGATTAAAATTGAGCTGAGAGACGCGTCTCCTCGGCGCCAAGTGCACAATGCACGAGGTGAGACAAATATATTATGTACATTGTAACTATTATCTAAATAAGATCATCATGTTCCATTTTGTTTGCTTATATCACCTCTTGAGACATAAAACGGAAGCACACGGCAAGTAGCCTTGATAATCGTTATCTTATACAATTACTTAAGTATAAATTATCTTGATTTTTTTTTAAATTATTGTATAAGCAAGTAAACAGAGTCAA
The DNA here is from genome assembly GCA_025727935.1 of Hebomoia glaucippe. Classification (NCBI taxonomy): domain Eukaryota; kingdom Metazoa; phylum Arthropoda; class Insecta; order Lepidoptera; family Pieridae; genus Hebomoia; species Hebomoia glaucippe. The sequence goes on along the minus strand of JAOSYY010000009.1, from coordinate 4,995,490 downwards.
AGTCTAAATACCTAAGCATATCAAAGTATAAATAATAACATCGTATGAAATTACATTTACTGTTGGTCTAGAACACTAGACATTTATTAAATTACGCAGCGCATTTTTAGGTGTCAATTTTTATTGATGTCACCAAGCGTTATTTTCAACAATGTTATCAAATTTCTTTCGAGATATTATGTATCGCTATTTTAGAAGTTTGTTTTATAAGCAAAGATTTGAATTTGTTAAACAAACTACGTAATGACTGATCATCATTAAAATAATAATATAATAATTATTGTATTTAATTCTCTTAAATTTATAACGTTACCAAATACTTACCGTCGGACATAAAAAAAATTAAATTCTCATTAATAAATTTACTTTTATTTGAATAGAAGTCGATTTTTATAGAACGCATGCATCACAGATGTGCAAATAAGATTTTTGAACAAATATGTAAGACACAAATTATAAGCTGCAATCGATCAAGATTATGATTTTTTTCATAAATGATTTTATGTACCGCAATAAAGTAAGCTGTGACGGATATTACCTAAATCGATTACGCCAACGTGCATCGGTCACGGGGCATGATTCTGACGAAACGTAGGTAAATTTCAGACTCCCGAAATAAACGTGACTGATGATTTCGAGAAAGGCGTCAACTCGATCACGATGCAGGAATATAAATAAACACCGTTTTAAATTATCAACAATCAACATTATTTATTCGCTTGAATCCGAGTTATATTCTATCTTTAATAATTTGGTAATTCCATTTTACTTTACGTAAGAATATGTGATGTAATGGGGAATTCTAACTGGTCAGATCTATGTTTGGTATAAAATTATAAATTCATTTATAGTGTTTTGTTTCTTACAAATCCTTACCAGAAACGCTAGTAATGTTATCATGCTTTGATTTCGCATTAGTAGACGAGTCGAAATAATAATAATAAATTACGCGTCATTAACGCGTAAGGAACGTTCCTCTAAACATCTACGCTAACTAACGGCAAACATTGCTGCGATAATTCTTTTTTTTTATGCGATAGGAAGGCAAACGAGCAGACAGTTCACTTATATTACGCGATGTCTGTCGCCCATGGACACCTCCAAGATCAGTAGATCTAGAAGACGCGTTACCAACCTTAAGGCCAAATTTATTTTTTTATTTCGAGTATTCGGAAATTCATAGACTGAAATCGAAACCCGCAAAACACTTCACGACTTTTTCATCTATGAATGGTGGTACGTAACCCGGACGGAACTTATAATTTATTAGGAGTTCCTCCCACCACATTTAATACTCGAAATGCCTGTGTTTTTGACACTCGTCCGGCCACAGGCAGCCCGTACCAGAGGCAGAACACAAATTACATATTTTGTCATTACATTTTTTATTCTTTCAATGCTAAGACATAATTTATTGTCATCATACACATTAATAAAATGTTTAATACCTAATATATTTATAGAATTGAATAACAACATGATTTAAATGGTTATGAAACTACTCGTAACAAAATACTCATAACAAAATGCAATCTACAAAATGTTTGCGTTTGTCTGTTTTTACAGATAATTACAGATTATGTGCTCCTAAAAGCTTAGTTTTATATTTCCATATTCAGAAATAAAATATCAAGAGCCGATTTTTCACGCCTCAGATAATGAAAAATATTTGAATCCCCACATAAGGTTTATTTGAGGAAAATTTTTACTATTTTTATAAGCTATTCATAACTTAAGGAATTTGAAAAATAGACGTTATATCCGATAGATATGCAGACTAATGACTTTATTCGTTAAATAGTTATTCGACGTTTTATCTAAAGATTGAATCTCAGCTCTAAGGTGAGTTTATTTTATAACATTGCCCCTGTATTTCGCGCACCGTTTACACATGTGTAGAAGCCGGGACTTAGAGGACCCATCTCTTGTCTCTGTCGCAGATGTGACCACGCGACAGACTTTTATCTTGCTTCATTCTTTTATTTTTGCATTTTTGTCTGTTATCCTTTACATAAAACATGTTTTACCTGAATATGTTTTCTTTTTGGGTCCTTTAAAACAGAAGTTTTATGAACCATGACGTTGTTTTAAAGCTAATACGATAAATGATGTGATAGATTATTAAGTGTTTCAATTATGCCGTTGATTATTCAAACAAAATTTGTATGTTAAGCTCGAATTGACAATTTTCTACTACCGTCTATAACGTTTACCGCCCCTGTAATTGAGTGTTGTGTGTAAAGCAATTAGTCTCATTAATATCATCAATTTCATTAGAATGTTTGTTGATCGATGACGCTGTAACTACAAAGGAATTTGAATGTAATGACAAGCAAACCAAATACCTACTCTGATGTGTTTAACGAACGTAAAACGGTGTACTAGAAATATTCTTTACATAAATCATATTCATATGTTACTTAATGTAGAAACCGCAAGAAGTGTAACTTTAAAGCATTAACATAACATTCTTTGGCTATCTGTAACTCCATTTGTATTTAAACATACCATTCACGCAATCTTGAATGATGTTAATAGTGAAAATTAATGAAACCTGATCTTTTTCTAAAAAAATATGTAATTATTATCAAATACGCCAAAAAAACACAACTTTATAAATAGAAATACGTTATATTAATTAGTTACGTTGTTGAATTTTTTTTTGTATAGCCAATGGACACCTCCACGACCAGAGGGTTTAGGCGACGCTTCGCCAATCTTAACATCTTAGCCATATTTTATTTATTACCTTTTGCCAGCGGCTTCACCTGCGTTCATTTCGATATTTACACCTCGGGTTACATTAATGAACTGTTAGTAAGGATCCCTATTTATTTTGCAAATATAATATAGCCTATAGCCTTTCTCGACAAATGTACTATATAACACTGAAAGAATTTTTCGAATCGGACCAGCAGTGCCTGAGCTTAGCGCGTTTAAACAAACAAAAGCTTTGTATTATTAGTATAGATTATTCAGTGACGCTCTTATGTCTGTCTTACTTATTTTTCGAGTAATCTGACTTTATTAGCACAACATTGGAAGTTTATTTAAAACTTATTGAAACCTTTGTTATTGCAGTTACGATGTATGTAGTTTGTTATAGTTTACAAAGCAGTTATTTAATCAAACGCGAAATAGTGTTTTATAAACGTTCCCACGATTTTCCAAATAGAAAACAAGTTTACGATGTCTTAAATTGCACACTCATCAATGAAACTCTGTTTTACGTAAACATCCTGTGGAAAATACGATCCAGGTTGTTTTCTAATCTGGCAAGGTATTCGACCTTGGCTGAACAGAACGACCTTGGCGAGAACAGATTAAGTTTAGCAGAGCACCGTGTTTACCTGTTTTTAGGCCAGTGCGATTTTTTACGTTGTATCACAGATTAGATTACATAAAATTATAGTAGAACTTTAGTACGAGAATAAGTAATCACTTCACTCAAAAAATGAAAAGAAGTTAAAGTAAAATTAAAATTCACTTATGGAGGATTATCATAATTCACTTATGGAGGATTGTCATAATAATAGACTTGTAATAATCACAATATTATACATACATAATAATTCTTATAAGCTTCTTATTACGAGAAAAACATTAAAAGGTCAAAATCGTTAAGTGTGTTTAGCAGTGCTAATATTTAATCATGCTAAATATCTTGTTTCGTTTCGTCAATTAGTAATGGCAATGGTGTGTAAAAAATTCCAAGTAATGCAGTTTCGGCGCCAAAAAATAAATTTTCATAATGTACTGTGATAGTTGTGTTAGACCATTTCCCAAATCAGTTAATATTTAAATCTCTATCTCGGAGTAACATATACTATAATTATAAATAAATACATTATATAATTTAGACTAATTTCTTTACGACTCATAATAATTATTGATACATTAGACAATAAAGTATTTTTAAAGAAGACACATGACTGTAGTTAATATATAGATAATATAAATAATACACATTATAATAATAAAAATATTTAATTAAGTCCCTGTCTCTGAGCCAAATTGTATTTTAGTATACGTAGAACTTACTTGTCATCAAATTTCCATACCATGAGCCATGTATGGAAATGGACTCTTTAAAAGTATATTTCTTAAATTTACATGACTTTATTCTCAAATTTTAAATCTGAAAATTAATTGTGAGTGAATCACTAAAGATTTCCTGACAAGACATTAATGTTATAAACACTTACGTCGAACTGTGATAAATCTAATATGCAGGTTATCCTTCATTAATCATAGTGTGCTTGGATACTAGCCAGCGTTAACACTGTCAGATATATTATCTGGCACATCTACGGGAAATGCGCATAGAGCTTCCTAATTGTATTCCGTCATTTATGACTCCGTTAAATATTACAACATACTATGTTTACTACAAGCTTAGCTATAGGTTTTCCATCGTTGTTCATGATCCAGAAGGAATAAATTTCTTTTCCCCTATCGCTAGTTCACACGAGGTGGGAACACACAATATCTTGTTCATAATTTAAATACGTTAGATAAAATTTGAAACGAATTTTCCCCGTTGTGCTCTACGTACATAACATTTAGATGGTCGAAATAATAATAAAAATTTTGAATGCTGTTATAATAGATTTAAAAAGTTAATGTCATATAACGTACAAGTAAGATATATAAGATGTGTGAGCACATGACTTTAATCGCCCACTTGAGTAACCTTGACCGCTGCGTTGAACCAAAAATCCGTGCAAGGGTTCGCTACAGAACAACTGCTGGCGTGCGTCCAAAACTTTCTAAAAACAGCTTAACTGCAATGTTTCAATTAAACCCAACTGTCGGACGATTCGCCGAAGAACTGCATTAAATTGTTTAAAAACGCTTAAGGCGTTCATTCTCATAAAACGCCCGCAAATTGAGTACATGATTTATGTTATCCGATTTACTTTATTAACTACAAACTTAATTGCTGTTTTTATATTTGTTATGAAATCTTAAACAACGATTGTCTCTTCGCGAAGATTATTATAACTAAACCAATATATTTTATTACATTCATACATCACATAGATTAAATAATATTGAATGATAATATTATATATTGTTATTATACTCACGTACGAGTTAAGACTTATAGTAAGACTATAGGTAGTTCAAGATCTTTTGTTCGGTTGAAATTGAAATCACTCACATTTATATCCTGAAAAGCAAAAAGTATTTAACACCCTTGTAAATTGTAATCATTCGATCAAAAATGCATGCTTAAATCTTATATCGGTCATGAATTTAAAATTACAGTAACTCTCTACAAAGGCCACAATTGTTTTATAAGTTACCTTTCTTATATTTAAAAGTTGAGTATCTGACGTTTACTTGAGGACAAATTCAGACGGATTTTGCGTTTGGCATTCACAATCAAACCAATAAATACGTTGATGAAACACATTATATAGCGTATTTTTTCCTATTTAAAAGCGGCGTATTGGTTAGATAATATATTACTAAATTATATCCTGTGTCATTTAAAGTTACCCAAATTTTCCCACACAACATTTTAGGCAATGTAATGAATAACTTACTGCTAATCAATGTACATAATATTTTAAAAGGTTAGTTCAAATCCTTATTTGTCGATATGGTATTTGTAATTTATCAACTTCACATATCTTCTAACTGTCTTGATAACATCTATGAATCACACAATTGTGCAAAATACATCAAGCATAAATATTTAAGGAAAGAAGTCTTGTTAAATATGATTGAGTATTTATAAACGATAAAGATAAGTAAGAAATTTTATTTTTTATCTCTTTTAAAAACAAATATAATAACTTACATAATTTTCTTAACTAATAATAAAATTGCTAAAAGAAAAAACCCCTGGTTAAAGGATAAATTGATGAAATTCTTTATAATCATTACAACAATTAAAACATTATTCATAACGTACGTGTTAATTAAATTCATTGAGCTTCAGTTGTCGCGTCCTACTGTACTATAATTAGACCACGACTCAGATTGCTTATACGAATCGGTTCTGCACATATTTGCCCCATTTATTACGTACAATGTGTTTATATTACGTAAATATATGTGCATATATGACAGAATTGAATTCTGTGTAACTTTCTGATTGCGCATAAATCAAGCCTAATTTATTTGTGACACCTCGCAGTCACCCACCCGACGCTAATGTAATGAATTCTATTTACGAAATTATTCGTCTACGAATGTAAACAACACAAATAATTGTCAATTTGTATACCAACAAATTCTTAGAGATATCTACTGTAAGCAATTAATTTGTAGTTTTATTGTTTAAGTAAAGACACGATAAATTCACGGTCATTAACACATTCATAAATTCTTCCATTCACACACCCACACACTTTTCGTTTGGATATACTTATAAGAACCTAAGGGCAAAAGACTTATATGGAATGCTATGTGTGCCACCCAAGAGCTTAGAGGGAATCGAGACGGACCATCAAAATAAAAACCTTACATCGAATTTTAATACATATGAATGAAGACGCTAATCATTTTTATCTGACAACCAACTTACAACCTGTTATCGTGTAATATTATTGCCATGTTTTGAAAGCTATCAAAACATTTTATATCCACATTTTTACTGAGGTATACTTTATGGTTCTGATTAGGTAAAATGTAGGGCACTGCCACCAACACAAGTCCGCCTACGTTTACTTATGTCAAAAGACTGGAAACTAATTCACAAATTTTATCACGCTATAAATTGATAAAACAAGAAGGATGTTATCATGAATCGAAAGAAAAACCATAATCGAAATTTACGGTGTTTACGCGTGTAACTTATAAAAACTTGACATCCATAAATAACTATATGAATGGTAAAAAAATGGACCAATTATAATAGGGCTGTCACTATGGGCGTGATCAGAAGCTCAAACGTTTGAATAGACTGATGCTCACCTTGTTAATAATTCAAATTGATTAATATATATTTAGACATCTTTCAAGGTATATCAGATACGTGGCAAAGCTATTACAATACATACTTGCCTTAAACCTATTTGAAAACATGCAATTTTGCACGATCGGGGTGCAAAATAAAACATCCTAAGCTCAAGTAAAATGCCTAAATTATGTTTTTAGATGGAGAAACATTATCTTGAACGCTGTGGCTATCTTCTGTTAGTACAAGTATTTCCTGAGCGAATTCTATTGTTCGCTAATGCGTAACGACCTTGCATCTAGACCAGATGCGATAAGCGACGTGCGGCTAGCCAATGTAACTCAGCGGTGCATAAGATTAACGAGATAACGATCGTCAAAGTAATCACTGTTAGCAGTTAACATACAGTACACACCCAGTGACGAGCACTGACATGAAAAGCTATAATGGTCCACATATTAAATACTATGCGATGACAATTCAACTTCTATTCATTATCTAAACAGGACAATTACATTGGGGGATTTTGTGTTCAGTACTTGACCAATACCTAAACAGGATAAACATTATATCAATTTCGGGGTTTTCACGTTAAGCAAAGGTCTAAGGTCATATCGTTTCAATGTCGAGATAAGTTTGATGGGCTTTGAAAGAGAAATGAGTATCTGACAAATACTGTTTAAAATAATAAATAAGCTCATCAATTCCATGTACAGTTAATTTCATGAAATATACATATCGTATTACTAATATCGTGAAGTCATGTACTTTCTTGAATGCGCACGAAATAATATAGGCTCTACTTCCTTACAAGTACATTAAGTAATTGCTTCCGATTCACGTTCGTAATCGGAAATCTAAGGAGAATTTATTTCTCTAGCCCTTTATACTACGCCTTCGAGGCTATAAATTTAAAAGCTTACTGGAAATTGAAGAAAGCAATTTAAACCTGTATTAACATTGAATATATAAAATGTGAATTTACCATATTATGACCTCTATTATATGCTAACTTACCTCAATTTACATGCTAAGTAAAAAATTTATACGTTCATACCTTAAAAAAAACGTTTACTGGATAAATTTTATTACAATTTAACACAAAAAATATTTAAATAGTAATTGCTGTGTCACGCCACGAGATAATATAACTCCGTAGGAATTATTAAAATAATATTTATATTTTGTCTCGAACAGAACAATTTTATTCCGATGGATTTAATGTAGCGTGCAACTTGATAGAGTTGCGATATTTTGCTTTTGCTTTATTTTTTGAATGTCATGTCTTTTTATATCAATTTAGACAATTGCATCTGTCTATTGCGCAAATTGTTTAAATGAAATGTTATTTATATTACATTGTAACAAGATGCACTCATTTGTGTATACTACGTTGATGCACTGAATGTGACGACTCTATAAGCGGCAATAGAAACTAGGGTAATGATCGAGCGTTGTAAGAATTCAATGGTGCCATAAATTGAAATACACTATCGAGTCATCAATCGCGAAATAATGAACTGCTTTATTGTATGTACTAGGTGCAGTCGTGTAGGTATGACTTCACAGTCCTACTGAAAGGTTAGTTACTAGGTATATTTTATCTAATGCAGTTAAAAGCGGCTGTCGAATAACATACTGATTCAGATGTATTTATGCTATTCACAGATATTTATATCTTTTCGTATTGGCACAAATTGAAACTAGATCTTATCGGACATGCGCCAGTCAAGAAGCCGTCACAATAAATGCTCTCGCGTCGCGACGTTTTAGTATGCAAATATCATAATGATTTATAATCCTGACGTGTACATTGTGTATACTATAATGTCCTTCATTGAGCAACTTTTTAAACAAGCTGTCTATATTCTTTAAATATCAAGGATTGATCTCAGTGTGGTAATTTAATTGAATTTGTACTGCATAATATGTTATGTGGCGTCGAATTAGAACTTTAGTTACGTTGAGAAAGTACCCAGTTTTTCCTGATAAGCACTGTGATTCATATTAAACAATAAACATGTTAGGTTTAAGATTTCTTCGAAGTATAAAATACCAGTCATAGACCGTTTGATTAATTTGTAGAACGAATCAGCCATGAAGTAAATCGTATGAATCACTAAAGGCAAGATTTCATCTTTTGCCGTACGTTGCAAATCAAAAATTGTTCTCAAGTACCAAGAGTTGTAGATGACAAGGCATGGCATCTCTCATCCTTGACATAGACCAGGCGTAAACAGATTAACTTACATTAGCCAGGTGTCAACTGATCGTGCTACGCTCCTAGCATACATTTCACGTTTACATTTGCATAAAATCAAGGGGAGAGAAAATTTATGTGAAAACATGAGTCAGGCTATAATATATTATGTTGACTGTTATACACGTTGGTTAAAATATATTTTTAATGAGAATGTTGCAAACTACATCGAAATAAAATATTGTTATTATGTTGTATAACTCACGGTTATCTCTTATTACAACGAATAATTAAAACTCAATTTAATCGAAATTTAAAAAAAAAATGTGAACTTTCTTATTTATTATCTATTTTTACCTTAAAGAAAAAAGAAAGTTTTTATATGTATATTATATTGATTTTTTTTAAAGTGATATTTTCGAAGATCTAAAATATTTAACACGTAGTGCGTCATTATATTTTATAAATAATTATGCAGTATCCGGTTGTAGATTACATCAATTATGTATACGCGTCATCTCATTCACCTCAATCAATGGTCAAAATATCGAATTGTCTGAATATTTAAACGATGTCTGCTGTCCGAATTGGGTCGAGGTCGTCTTCATTACGACCTAGAGGAACGTTATGATTTAGAATTAGATTCGCATATTGCTCAGGATACTAATGTATTCTTAGGTACATACATTTATTTTAAGTATAAAATAATTATATAACCTGCAAGTAGTTTTCTGCTCTTTGTAGTCATTTGTATTCCTCGTTAATTTCTACAGTATAGTTTTTAACTGCAACAGCTACTAGATTTTGATTGTTTTTTTCAAATGTATATATTAATAAATAATTTACGATAATATTAAATATTTTATTTTCAATTATAATTTTACATGCCTAAACATTCATTTACATTAAACAATCGAGTAGTCATATTCTTGATTCAAAACTAAAAAAAATATATAATATTAAATTACAGTTTATTTGAGAAAACTTATAACATGCCTAACAATGACTGCATATATCTTACAGTCGAAAATAGTTCAGAGTTTCGCTGTGCAGGATTGCACATTACAGTTGCATCCTGGGTTATGGAGAAAGTTATGGGTTTGTTGGTTAGCGGTGTAGAAAGTTTGTTACGTTTCCATTTAATATATTAGTACTTTCGGAAGTTAATATTACCGCTAGCCTAGTTATAAAATAAAAATAATGTTTTAAGCATCTATAGGAAGTAGCAGTCCCACTACTTTAAAACATTAACATATTTTAATAGTTTTTATTAATGAATGAATTTCAGAAAAGAACCTAACGTCATATATTTTAAAATCTTGCTATTAGCAAATAAAAAGCCATACCACGAGAAATAGGCTCACATTTTCTCGAATACTCGTAAAGTTCCTCGAATCCGGTTCGTCTTGCGCGAAAGTTTCTTGTAAATACCATAACAATTGTTCGAGGACATAGTAACGAGATGTTACACTCTCTTGTTAAATGTGAGAAGTTGTTAACAAGTCGGTCGTCCATTTGAAGGGCCGACGCCCGTGTCGCATTCACAACTAATTTGCTTAATAACGAAATAGATAACACCTTTACTATTTTGCATAAGTGTTCCCAAGCGATGAAACTATACTAACACTTACTTCAAATTTATTTGGTGGAAACTAAATAAAGATAAAAGCAACGAATAAAATCTGAAAAGTATAATAAAATCGTAATAGCGTAGCTCATCATTTATAAGACAGGAAATGTGGATGCAATATTATTTTGAGTTAATTTAAACATGCGCCAGGCAAAAGAAACATAAAACTCGACTTCATTTCTGAACACATTATCGAAAGAATTCTCGTTGCCACCGTATTTGCCGCCATCGCATTATGTCGGAATCTCAATAAAAGTCGGTACTTGCAGGCGGGCTCCGGGAACAAAGGGTAATACGTCTTAAAATTGGCGTTCCGTACAGGTGAGGTCGCGTCATTCGGAGACTAGTAGCATTCACTTTTCTTCACAAGCAATATTAATAAATAGCGAAGGCCGAACCCAGTTTTTATTTCCAATCCCACCTGGTTTTATGTGCGAATGTGTTTCAAATTGTTATAAGCATTCTTTCATAAGCAAACGTTTTAGACTCGACGATCGTAAAATCACGTTTATCTCTCCCCGTTTTAGAAATTACGTAATCATTTCAATATTTTAAATGCTTACACCAGCCAATTTTATTATGTATTGTTTTCAATTTCTATTTTGTAGTGAGAAAATTATAGTGCCAGCCATATTTATAAAAAAGCTACAGAGTAATAATAGTTTATATGAATCTAGTCTGTGGTATGATATGTTTTCAATAAATATGCATATCGTTCTAGAATATTACTAAGTAATTGGATTATGGTACATTTATAAATTATGTTTTCTCTACGAAATCTTTTTTATTAAGAATTATGTTGTCTCCATGCATAATAATTATATAAATACGCATGTTCGGTCGTTGTCTGAAGTAATGCTTCATCACCTCTAATTCAATTTGTCGTCAGGCGATAATTTATCCACGTCACTTTTTTTGTAAACGCTTTTTGTGACCGAGTTAGGCGTAATAATCAGTGCATGTTTTTATGATAAGTCGATGGAATCAATAATGGTTATACTAACGTAAAATTATGTATGTTTATTTTACAATATTGTTTAGAATTTTAATATTAGTATAAGTGACAATACATAAAAAGAGGGGCGTTGTAAGTTTGATGTAATTGTTTGTGTATTCGTGGTTGCTTTGGTATGGTAGCTTGGCTTGGCTTTTAATCGAATGGGCCAATGATACTGGGGATTTTTCGTTAAAAAGCGGACTTGATTAAGATGATTACTCGCTATAACTTATGAAGAGATGTTCAGGCGTTTGACGAGTTGAAATTGAGGCAAATTTTATCGTTAATAGAAGTGTTATCATGATGAAACTTGAGTACAGGGAATTTATTGAGTTAGTATAATTACATTCAATATAGAGGACTCCAAATTTAAATTTGGTAAAATAAATATCTACTTAATCTCTTATATAAATTCTAAATCAATATCCTTACTTTGTAGTACAATCGAAACTTCACTATCATTGAATATATAATTTGATGTTATAGAAATTTCAATAAAATTACCTAGAACAGGTTCCATAACAGTAAGAGGATTTTAAAATCTGATGTAACGAATACGAATATACCGTGCGACATTACATGTAATCATGTAAATCTTGTCGTTATTAAAGATAAACTTGAGTGACTACAAATACACCAAGTCGCCTACAGCAAGCTTGCGGTTTCGTCTTGAAACGCGGATGTATGAGAATTCAATTATTCTGTTATTATGTAACAGTTAGTAAATACGTACGCACTACATATATACATGAACGGCAATGGTTTATTGACTTGACAGCGCGCCCGGTTTCTTAAATGTTTGATTTATGACTGAAGACAATAAGACGAGAGGCTTACATCTTCACGACTGTTTTGGTAATACATAATGATAACTACTAAATAGTTGCTATAACCAATGCGTGGTATTTTTTATATATTCCGATTGTAAGATTAGATTAGGATCACGAATATTGATAGGCACATTTTTTATTGAAAGTTTTATAGCAAGGTTTATTGTTCAATATGAAGTACAAATAGATAAAAAATCTCTTTATGTTATGACTTCTGCAACACTTTCATTATGCGGTATCAGCAGGTTATTTCCGTCAAGATATTTAATCAAACGTACGTGCCAAAGCTTTGAAGTATTAAGTTAACGTAATGAGAGCTATTAAATTCTAATGCCGACTTGCAACCTAACTATAAGCATTGGCCTGTTCAATACACAGACACATCGATCAATATTGATAGAGGCTCGATAAATCAGCAGCAGATCACTAAACAAGTGAACAACCTTGATTATTCAAGCCTGACGCTGCGATGAGTCAAAGCGTCGATTAATGCTGTTCTGCCCAAAGGCTCGAAACATAAATTTCATAATTGCAGACGCGTAGACAATGCAGGAAAGTGAGACCTGGGATCCCATGAATAATACATGTAAAAGCAAGCGATACCTTTAGGAGATAGGGAGTAGTCAGCCACGATATGGCACAATTTTATTTCTCTTTACTCAAGTATCTCAGGGTGAGCCACTTTTCAAGATAAAAAATAAATAAAACTTTCCTTTGTTTCGTCTGTTCCATTAAGGAAACGTTTTCTACTCGACCGTCTGTCTCGAAATTCTTGAAATGTGTGATGAAGATAGTCGACAGCGTTCCTAAGAGCAGTTTTAAATTATTGTCTTCTACACCAGGTTTCTATACCTTCGAATTGCCATTGAGAATATTTACGCGAAATTTTATTCGCACGAGACATAAAGCATAGTCATGCAAATTATTTAATATGAAATCGGGCGTGAGACCGATTGTGTTTCGTAGTAAATTACTGAAATACCACAATATACTAAAAATAAAGCGTAATGATTCATGGCTCATTCAGTAGTCGAGTGGAGTGACGCAGCTTTATGACCCGCGCCGGGATGATAAAAGTAAATTCTACGAAATTATTCTCTACTTGACACCCTGCGTGCGGCGTGCCCTCCAGTTACACCCGAGGCACTCAATGGATATTGAATAAAATGCATTGACGATGACGACGGATACCAATTATAATTTGTTATACAAATTGCTCCAATCATAGTTTCATTTTATTATCAAATACAGTAGGATTTATACAAATAACGTTCATTAACCACTTATTGAGATCGTTGATTTAAACGTAAATAAATATTATCTAAATCAATTTAACTTAATTTTTTAACGTAGAGGTATACTTTATAACGTAAATATAATTATTAGACTAGCAGTTTCATTTTAATTATCATAAATTGGGAATTATCCCAGTTAACGGGCCTTTAGAAGCGATCCTTCTGTTTCGAACATTAGAAAGCACAAAAAGACACACTTTTATACTTTCTATTTCAGTTTAAGTATCATATCTATTTTTATATGCAATTACAAAAACCTCTTACGTTGATATTCCAAACAGATTCTATTTATTTGTACCATTTATTATTTTAATCGTAATTATTAGTTATCAATAAAAGATTTAAAATGTTATTTATTAATTTAAATATATCATTCAATACAGTTCTATTCATTAATTGACAGTGAAATGAAAAAACTTTAGAAGCTTAAAAGTATAACAAACACTACTTAACGAGTTTATTATTTATTAATAGAATAGGTACAATTTTTGTTTTTTATAGATCAAAACTAATTTTTTGCTTCGTATACCAGTCTATCTTAAATCTTATTAAAGAATAATAATAATTAACTTCCTATCCGTTTTGGTTCGCTCTTTGATTAACTATGGAATTTTGACATTGATTTATGTCAAGTAAGTTCTTGGTAATTTTAATATTCCGTCCAATTTTATAACACATGCTATATATTTCTTATACACCTGTTTATGATAATTAATATAAAAAGCGATATGGAGGAAGAAGTTATCCAAAAATTTAAGATATAATTGATAGGCTGTTATTAGTTGTAAATGGGTTGTTAAGGAAATCTCTTAGCTTTTGTGTTGTAGCATTTTATTATAACCTTCCAGACGATTTTTCTAATACATATTACCTAGAATATCGATACGATCTTAACTATCAAGAGTATTATCGAAGTATTAAAGATAATTGGACGGGCTGTTAGTCGCTGGCCGCGAAAGTTGACCTTGCCGGTGCAGCGTGAGATTAACGGCGTTCGTATCTACTACTTTCGCTACAATCTACCCTCGTAAACGTTGCACGATTGTATGTACGAGCCGAGATGCAATGTACATAAATATAATAGCCATATACCGTTAAATGATTATATTTAGTTATACATATTTTTCGAGGGATGATGTACTTGCTAGAAGCTAGTCCGATTACATTATTTTGACGTGACTCACTACACAAGTCATACATATTAATAGAACATTACTCGCGAATGTTAATTAATTATTAATTATGCGCACTAACTTGTCTCAATATTTTCCTTTAAGATTGTGTACCGTTTCTTTCAATATAAAATTTAAAGGAAATGAAAGTATTTACTAAAGATAGAAAACTATCGGGAAAATAAAAATGTATCTACTTATAAGAGATAATACTTTATGATTGAAGTAATAAATGTACTTACCTGTGTTTTCTTCGAAATCGATACGACGGCGTATCAATTACAATTTACAGCGAACGGATCTTACGTGATTGATAGCTGAGTGATTGACGTCTTACACATTTATGTCATTTCACCGAGCACAAATTGACTAGATCAACTTGACTAGATTTACGAGATATTGTCGTTGAGCCTTAGTTCAAATATAATTATCATTTACAAATACTAGGTTTAGATCGTGTAAGAGGTCAATGGTATGAATTTATATGTAGATATCTAAGTTACTTCTCTAATTTAAAAAATGTCACCGCGGTTCGTGCAGTTTGAAATCAAGGCAAAACAGCTGGATTTATTTGTACCTAAAATTAATAAGTAAACTAATATAAGGTACATTTTTATTTAAATGTTAAAATAAATACGCATATATCACTATATTATTTATATTCTTATCTAGTTTTACAGTAACGTTGATATAACGTCGGCTTTCATACAAATAATAGTCTCACGTAAGAGCATATTATTAGGCTAATAGTTATGAAAGTTCCTAGGGCCGTGGGCGGTCAAGTTCCTCTGTAACATGCCGTTGGGAACTATGAGGTCATAAGTTCACCGCCTTGTGAAGAACAGAAGAGCCGCAATGACTCATATACCATTTCGGTTTTCCTATCAGGTTGTTTGTCTTTATTTTCCAGTAATTCTCAAAGCATATTCGTTTGCGGTTGATGCCAAAAATGGTTGTCGCGCATAAAACCGTTGACCGAAATTGCAACAAGGAAAGTATGTTTGCTATTTGACAGTGGAACTGTTTTGTGCTCTAAAATAAACGCATCACTGCATTGCATTCTATACTATATACAGTGCTGACAAGACATAGAAATCCTAATTAATGTGTTTGTTAAGCTTCTTTACCAATTAAAGAATTTTGATTTAGATATGTATGAAAATTGCACAGACTGGAGTATCAGACCTAGGATTTTGCAAAAAAAATTGAAGAATTTGGGATCGATGTACTTCGTAGTGATTTATAAAAAAATATAATATTTATTGTAGCGTGGGAATAAGTGAATATCGCTGGTAACTTGTAAAAAAATGTCGTTGTTCAACATCACTTTGTTTTCTACCAGTTTTATAGTTCAGTAAATTAAATAGGTGCATAACAGGAAACCTCGAATTTCAGCCCACATCGTAACAAAACTACGTGAGTTGGCTGCACACCAAGTTCACTCATAATATTTCTCATTGCTATGTATACTAAAAACATCGCACGAAATGGCCAAATTTATGTATTTACTTTTGTAAAGTTTCATGGTTTCAAGAATCAATTTTATACGTGCCAGCTGTACCAAAATATGAGATCTTATCGTGAATTTATATAATTTAAATAAATAACATATATTTTATTTCGAATAATAATCAAGAAACCACAAAAGATGATATATCTAAACCCTGACGGGGAAAATTGTCTCGCTTTTAAGTGATAAAAGAAAAAGTATTCTTCCATAAAAAATAAGAATTATCAATGAACCTGCAGCGACATTGATAATGTATTGAACAGCGACATCACTTCCCGTCACTTAATCGCTTTAATGACATAAATGCAAAAAATCCATTCCATACAATATAACGTATTTTCTTTTCGAAAGCCTTAATATTATAAGCACACGTAAACTCAAGAAGATTTAATTTGATTAGTTTATAAATTCAATAACTCATACACATTTACTAATACCATATTACGTTATAAAGTATGGCTAACACGTAATATCAACAGCCGAAGAGTAAAATAGAAACAGCAACACCCACGCTGCAATTAGTAGAAGCACTTGTAAACAAACCACTCATTAGATTAAACAGCAGTCATGTAGACAGAAGTCTGGAATACGTTAGACTCAAGTCAACGTCAGAATGTTAGATACAGCAGAATTAGATGCATTTGTTGTAAGATCACCGTCTTATTGTAGATCGTGCTTCAGTTCCTGGTTCTTATTATGTTATATAATTAAAGTTATAAGTTCCACTTGCGAAGTCAACCGGTTTCATCCGGTCCACAATCCAAAAACTGACAGAAATTAAGGGTTTCTACGATTCTGAACTAATTATCGAATAAAAATAACCTTTCCACAAGCCAATTTAGCTAGTAAAAGTCTCGTCAAAATCTGTTCAGCTTTTTCAGAGAACAGCCACAACAACCAGTCAAAAAATTTTACGAAGTGTGTCTCTGTTATAAATTTCGAATTTAGTTTTGGATGTTATCAAAAGTTAATAACTTGACACTTCAATTTTATTCATGATAGAATATGGAAAGTCAAGTAAATTAGTTAGTCTGCTAGTATAAACAGTTAAAAATTACGCAAGTGTTTTTGAATTCAAAATAAATAAATAAGTTTTATCATGGTGAAAATATGTAACATTTTCAGAAGCATACTACGTAGCAATAGAATCTTTTAAACTATTTTTGAAGATATTTAAAATGACAACTACCTGAGATACAACGTGTTATTCGTTTACTATAAATAATCAAATCAAATTTACCTTAAAACGTTATAGAATATTCAATGTGGTTGAATGCATAAACATTCTTGATTATGCTACGGTTTCAATACTTTTGATAAACACTGTTATTTTCCTTCCGTCCTTATTTTGCTTTCATGACGTTTTGTCGCGTTTTACCGTTTCTAAATAATCATTTCCTAAATTTTTTCGATGTATCTAGTATTTATTCTGTGTTGAGTGGAGTGGATAAATAATATTAGGTTCTAAATAATCCCCGACAACATATAAAACGCCTGATCATCCATACTAATACTGTAAAAGTAAAAATTTATAAGTATGTATATTTGTTACTCTCATGAGAAATCTACTAAACGGGTTTTAAGAAACTTTAAAAATATAGCTCATTCATCAGAATAACACAGGCTATAATTTATAAAGATATTGTGAGGCGGAAGTAACCGCGGATAACTGCTGGTATCTTTATAAACTAAAGCTAAGAACCATCTCAATCACAATGGCTTTTAATGAAAAAATAAAACCGCATTAGAAACGGTACATTACTTTCGGACTTATGATATCACGGACACATGCAATTTATAACACCCCTCGTTCTGTTTTGGCCTTTAAAAAGCATTTAATTCAATTCTTGATAAATTGAAGTAAATCTGCTACTTACTCAAATGAGATGTATAATTACTAATTTAAAATGCATTAATTCAATAAAAAAAACAAGTTGTTTAATCCAAATACCCAACAAAAATCAACTCGAAGTATATTCAAGCACTATAAAAGGTCGATAATATGCAAATGACATTAAAGCTTTCAAAATACTCTTAAGGTTTTTATTTATATACCGAGACAGACATGAGAAAATTGTTTCCATATCATTGTAAGTAGTAAGGAGTGATGAGATAGTGAGAGAAGATCAGTAAACATGCGATACATATTATTTTTAAATCTTAGTAAACATCATTATATCAATTTTCTAAATTGATTTCATAAAAGTGTTTAACTTTCAACGAAAATACTCTTAATACCTCCATATTAATAGTTGCTATGAAGCTACGAAGAAAGATATTTCTTTCTATATTAACCTAATTTAGGACTATCTTTAAAATATATGAGTAAAACGGCTTATGTTAACAATGCGTGAATGCTTATCCAAATGCATCACACGAATGCATTCTGAATTCTTAACACACTTTTCTGAAGTATTTCAAAATGATGACGCAAACAATTCACTTTCGCTCTTAACCGACTTTTGGCAGTTTATTTGATTGTCATTTCAATATTGCATGGGCTAAATCCTATATTGCTTACACCATGTGTACAGACTTGAATATGTATGAAGTAAAAATTACTTGTTTTAGCGCAGGGCGCCGGACCTGTCAGAATTAAAACGTACGACGATTCGAAACAGATGATTTTTAATTACTTATGTAATTAAAACTATTTATTTCATTTAAAAATTATAGTCTCTAAAGATCTCAGGAGTCTTGTAACAGAGTTTTCTCTGTTACAAGACTTCTGAACTGATAATTTTTTATCAGTTCGTATTTTGCTGATAATTATTTTCCGTTATTAAAAGTTAATGATATTTCAATTAATTTTACCTAAGTTAAAATCGAAAAAACGTTTCACCCCAATAATTGTAAAGGGTATTCGATTTTCTGATCTAATGTAGATAAATATCAATGAGATAAATTTATAAATAACGAAATACCGCAGTCGCTACCATGGCCTAACTCTATACTAAATATTGAAAATAATATTAAGCATTACTTTAGCTTGCTTATAGATTGCATAGTTTGATTGATGCATAGCAATTTAATTGATATGTCACGGATCAAACACATCAGCAATAGATTTACAACGCACGTCAGTTCTCTTGACAGAAGTGACGCGTCCAAATCGTTAGCACTTGTCTGTTAATCTTTGACATCACCGTATAAATATTTGTTTTTTTTTACCACGTTAAACCAAGGAGTTTTATCTTTTTTTATAAAATTTAATACTGGCTTTTTAACTTTGTGTTTTTACAAGCGGGCATGTTTTGAGGCATTTCAGTTCTGTTATGTTAAAGTTATAGTAGTTTTAATATTCAAATTGATCTTTACCCTCTGATTAGTGTACATAAAGTTATAAAAACAACATGAATAATAAACGATTTTGATTTAATTTATAATATAATAATCATTTCCTGAAGAATTTTACATATTTATTCACAATACCACAATAATAACTGTAAACTGATTATGTCAACCGCAAGATGTATTTGTTACTATTAAATTGATTTATTATTAGTTAATAAATAAATATCATCTTTTTAATACCATATAAATTTAAACTGAGATCCCTAAACAGTCTTTGAAATAGTATATAATATTTATTGAAAAAAAAAATTAAAAAAAAGAAATATATATATAACGTGGACGATAAATGAGTCTGTAAGGGAACTGGGTCCATAGAAAATATTCAATAAAAACACTGTTTTAGTGAAATTTTCTTGTAATTATTCTTAAGGGCAACGTGATAGTCAATCTTATAAGCTATGACTGATTAAAGCTGTTTTTATTTAATTCTATTTTTTCTCGAAATATTTAGTCGTAAAAACTGCATGAGACTACAAGCCAGAAGTAAGTTTAATTAATTTATATATCGTACTCTATATTATAATATATTTATAAACAAAATATCGTTGAGTTACATTATAGTACTAATAAAATATAGATGAGATTATGCAAGAATACGTGATTATCTATCCTTTGGCATTATCACGTTCTTAGCGAGTACTTTCGCGGGGACGTGCTCCTATTACGTCTATCTGGGTTCGTGTTGCCATGGTATCTAGCTAATTTCTACTTAATAATTTTTACCTAGGTTTTCAGAGCTCTATATTGTAGACCGCTATATTTTAGGCATTTTCCTATAGAGAATTACTACATTTTTGGAAAATATTTCAATGTTTTAAACATACTTTAATACGACTTATGTGGTTTATTTAAGTATTCAGGATTTACGCGATACCTTGAACAAAACCAATTATTAACCTCATGATCTTCGATGAACCCTGACAAATGAGGCATTGTTGCGGTGATGTGATGTGACGTTAATCATTTGCCATATAATGCACCTTAAAGTTTCCACGATACGATTTTTATATTCTGCCACAACGTCGTGGTCTCAAGATGTTTGCGCGGTGTTTAGCCGAATAAGTCCAACTACTCGGAAAAGTGTTCCTTATATATTATAAACTATAATTGTTGAATCAACGAATCAGTAAGTTTATTTTCAGATACTTTAGTATTTTTTATTAATGCCCGTATGTTTAAATGTAAAAAATCGCTTTAGCTCAGTTTATTAGACTACCATTAGTTAACGCCTAACTTATTAGTCCTGTGGCTAAACAAAATCTTTTTATAATCATTTCTAAATTAGTTGTGTCAACGAACCGGAACACGTGGAAGAAATCTTATTTATTTAAATTTATTATAAAATTAATTTATAACGTTTATCATATACCGCGATCAAATTGAAATCAAGGTCTGTTTATATTCACATTATTTACTTTGGCTGAAATATTTTAATTAGTATAAAATTATATAAAAAATGCAAGTAGATATACAGTTCTTAAAATGAACTATTGCTCTCTTGTTTAATCTTTTTTCAATAACTCACCAGTCACTACACAGTCTGCTATTCATACGATATTATCAAAGGGAAAAGCTAATACAATAATCGGCTATTATCCAAAATTGAATTGCGTCAACATCTGTTAATGGCATTGCGTGTTGTATGCATTTCGCTGCTGTTTGTTGGTAGGACAAGTACTCCCACACATTCCGACCCTAATGCTTCCTTTATTGTTCTCTCACATTGTTGTTTGAAAATGACAGGCCATTACCAACACTGTGGGAGAAAGTTTTTACAATATCTTATTCGCTTGTATAATAAATAAATATTGACAAAAAGACATCACATATTGCTCCCCATTGTAAGTGACTCCTAAATTTTATTTTATTAAAATCTCCAGTAACGATCAAGTGCAAAAGTAGATAATTAAATTGTTGTTATAAATGTGTAAGTGACGCATGGTGAATACAACGGCCAGTTTTAATAAAAAGTGCACTCACGCATGATAAATTTATAAATTCTCTCACGCAGGAAGCAAAAAATAAAGTTCTATCGCGTGGAACATCTATTCGTGTGTTCGAATTAAAAATAATTAAAGGTACCGATGTTCGTGAGATAAACCGAGCAAATCGGATCAACGTCAACACTCACAAAGGAATATCATCTATTTGCGCTTTACAGAATTCTTTTCCATCACTTTTGTTAAGCCTCAAAGCAGTTTAATAACTGTCGGGCTGTGACAGTGAAGGCTTTGTGAGGATAAAGGGCGATACAATGTACCTGAGAACACGTCATTTTTACTTAAAAACAACCGCACTCTGAGAGACAAAACAAGGCCAATGTAAGTACATAGGTATATACCTAAAGTAGGCCGCGAGTGTCATCTTGTGGCTGCCGAGACACACTCAGCAAACTATTTTACGAATTTAGCAACATAAAATCATCTTTTAAAAAATCCAAAACATAGAAAATGAATTGCGGTCGGGATTAAATATGCAGTTAGCAATTTTGTTGCTTTGATGAACCATAATAAAAGATTTTCTTCGTAGTGTGTGTCCTTTAAAAACAAACAAACCCGTTTCCACAAAAGTAATCTGTCAATAAATTACTCTCAACGAAATTAGGCTTTGAAATTGGCCTTATTACGATTTACAATTTGTTCTTATTTAGCTCATTTTGTTGTTACGATGCGCTACAGTGATTAGGGGCAGGCAGACTGCAGACTGCATTGTAATTTGTGGCTTTTAAAAACCAGTCTTATTCAATATAAAATCAGATGATCAGATATCACCCTATTGACATGAGGTATTTTCGGCATAAATGGATGCACTGTTAGTACATTGTGCAGATGTACCTACTGCCTAATATCGTGATTCACTGCTCGATTAATAACAACAATTGTCAATTACTAACGAATCGTTCCGGTCATATGTTTCCATATTTATGTAGACATCCATTTCTTTTGAGTAAATATAATTCCTTTATAAATGGAGTCGTCTTACACATGTCATAAATTAACATTTGAAAGGATTGTGTTAATTGTCAATATTTATTAAAGAATTGTTTTATCATTGTAAAATTTGAGGTAGTGTCATGTTGCTTTTTAAATGTCATTCAATTGAATAATGGTGATTTATTGTTGTGGGTATTCATAAAATCGCACGAACACGTTACAGAAATATCAAGTCAGCACGCTTACATTGTAAGGGTATAACTTGTATATGATGACATTTTATTTCGCCTTTAGGGACGGGGTCAGATTTTATTGAGCCGCAGTCGTGAGGTTTTTATGTTAATCTTAGACTAATAAAAAATTTATCCCATCCATAAAATTTACATTGTAAAAATCACGTAGTACGGTGTTCCCATAAAATAAAATATGGAAGGGCTTAAACGATTTAATAATAGCTTGCGCAAATAAATGATATATCACAATCTGGTGATAAATTTGAACGAATATAAATCATTACATTTTATAGGCGTAGCGTACCATGCGTAGTATGAATATAGGTCACATAACAATTCTTAAATTGATGCAACGTTTATAATTATATTAATTTTCAATTCAGTATTACTATACATAAAAAAATAATAACAGATGTAATACATAATAATACATGCAAGAAACGTCTAGTAAACATCAAGATCTTGACACATTTTTTCGAGATAGTTCTATTTATAATATATGATTTAACCCAAGGTTATTCTTTTACATTTTGCACAGTTTATATGTAAACACATGAATTTTACGTAAATAGAATCGATGTGGTCATTTCGTTTTTTTTGCCGTAATAATATATTATATAGTACATTGCATTTTCTGTCTTGATACAGGTTGAGATGCCTTTGTTATCTTTGATAACTCTCGTTGAAGACGCCGGATTTTGACTATACTATAACATGAACGTTTGTATGTTTGTTTCTCATTCCCGCAAAAAACGGCTAAATAGGACTGAATGAAATTTGACACATTATTGTTTATTCATTGGATTTGCACGTAAGATATGGTTTATGCCAGAAATAGACCTAATACTCATATTATAATGTGGTTTACAGATAATTGGAGGGAGCATGCTGACTAGACTGCTGACCATAGTACTGGTGGCTGCGAGCTGGCGCCTCAGCGACGCTTGTTCGTGTTCGCTAGAACATCCGCAGACACACTTTTGTAACAGTGACTTTGGTAAGTATAATATTATACAGAAAATCTACGATTACATTAAATTGGAATGTACCAAAAATAATTATTCCAGTAATCGTCGGTCGAGTACAGAGATTGTTCAGGGGGAAAGACTTCTACGACGCATACAAAGTGAAAATCCGAAACGTTTTTAAAGTAAGTCTGATAACAATAGAACCTAAACATGGATCCTCAAAAGCAATACTGACGAACTTTTTTTACAGGCAACACCAAAGGCAGCTTTAGCGTTAAAATCTGGCCGAATTTTAACGCCCTCACAGGAATCATTATGCGGAGTTACCTTACAGCCTAGAGAGACTTATGTCATAACAGGTAAGGAATTTAAAATATTCAATTTTTGTAATATAACGAAGTGTAACAACATAAGTTAATTATTATTGCTTTCATTTTACCACATACATTGGAAAATAACGTATAGGAACTTTGTTGCGGGCCTAGATAGCCATCTTTTATACTTGTTAAGTTCTGCAAAGTCCATCGCAGTTCGTTGTTCTACTCTAACATATTATACTGAGCAAAGTTTAAAAAAAATAAGAAAGAATTAATTTTTGTCCGCCATCCAAAAAAAGAGGAAAATGTTAGACTACATATACTATATTTTTATTTTAAAGCAATAATTTTGCAATGTAGTATTTGTTTATTCCAACGGAATCGCTTGACGTATATCAGGGTTTTATCGTTATCTGTTTAGTATTCTGTCTTAGTCGAAGTGACAGATGAGTCATGTATGATGCAGGTCGTGTGATGCACCTGCAAGCGCACGTCCAGCTGTGTGGGTACATCAACAAATGGCGAGAGGTGACGCCGCGACAGAGGAAAGGCTTCCGACTCCTTTACAGACAAGGGTGCACGTGCAAGGTGAGAAAACCGCGTCTTCATTAGCAGTTGATCTCAAAGACCATTCGACTACTGCAGATTTATTACTACATTTACATATAAATAAAATTTAAGTAACTATTTGTCACAAAATAATAACTATTTTCTCAATGCGTATAAAAGTATATCAGGTGCCTACTTACACTAAAAACACAATTTATACAAATATATTCCGTCTGTTTGTTCCGGTCAATCTCCGAAACGAGTGTTATATCATAGCATCATCATCATATATATACAAAAAAATCACTAGTGCGGTACTCCGAGATACCGCAGTCTTAAACATATTGTACTATACTCTCATATTTATATATATGATTGAAAATGTAATAGTTGACAGGACCACTTAATATAAATTGAAAGAAAATATTTTACATATGTTTGTGAAACCGGTTCTAAATCGTTTGTAATATTTCCGTTTTTACGATGCAAAACAGTCCAAAATTGTATTACGACGTCATCTTATTTGCGTGAATATTTATAATTAAATCAACCTCTTAAATTTACAAGATGAAGTGATATTAGCAGAACAGTATATAAATAACATCAAGAATACATTACCCAATAAACCTGATTCGCTTATAAGACTAAAGCGTAATCTTCTTAAGCCCCGCAATATGGGCGTTATCTGAGCAAAATAACAACCTTAATCACATATTAAGCTTTTATTTATTATTCGTAAATAAGAATTTAAATACATACAGAAGAACAAGCTAAAGTACGATTTGAAAACGTAAAACGAAAAAGATGACTTAATCCGTAGCGATGACGAGCCCAGCTTATTAGATTCACAGTGTTAATACTGCAAACTTGTTTAACTCTGTCTTCAATTACATTGCGAGTATATCAAGTAAACGAGTCACGAATTTCCCTGCTCTTGCTAACAGAACGCGTGCAATACGGTATAAGAACAATACTTACAATTCCTGCACTTAAGCAATTTTCTTAAATTGCCAATTAAGTAGATATATTTATTCTAGAAATACAAAACATGTGAAACAAAGTGGGTTTCTTGTGTTATTTTATATCTGAATGTACTGTTTTCGGAACAAATGAACCTAATTTGCATAGAGCTTACAAATATTTTAACTTAATATATAAACATTGCTACTTCCTTTATTTACTTCTTCATGATTCTTATTAAACGAATAAATTCTGCATAATAGGGCCTTACATAAAGCCGTGATAAGAATTAATTAATATAAACTTATAAAGACGTTTTGCAAAATATTTGTGCTGATAGTAACAACAAGTAAATGAATACAATGGTACATTGTTAATTCCAGGTTCACGTTAACCGACGCAGTACGAAGTCTCCTAACACGTGTGTATCTGGCTACGACGAGTGCTACGAGCGACACGGTATTTGTTTGCACGACCTGAACAGACGATGCAGATGGACTAGGTAGGTATCACCGTAAGCGGTCTTTATTAATTACTTCCACTATTGTTAAGAAATGAAAAAGTGAACTGGCTTTTTAAAAACACGTAAACTAAGCTAACATTTTTCATTAACGTACAGCGAAAATAAAGCTATTCGTTCAATTCTTTACACAATAGTAAAATATTTTAATGAACAACAAAAATATTAATTATTTATTAAAAAAATATAAACAAAATGAAAAGTTCAAAATGTAAATAGGCGTTATTGTTTTCATATAGATTTTATTTTATATTATAATAGATAATCACTTCCTTAATCTATGCTATTTACATATTATATTTACAACTAGTTCCTAAAGCCAAATACGATATTCCTACGCAATTTTTGCTTTGAGCGTTGACAATGACTAATGCGGACTGCGGATTAAATCATCAGTTTGAACTGTTCGTAAGTTCCATGACCTTAACCAATTAATTTTTTGCTAAAACTAAATCAAAGCGCTACAAAGAGAAATGATTGTGCTAAATTAAATATTATAGTTACGACACGGATTTCATTCAATAATTCATACATAGAAAGGTCGTGAAGTGAAATGTATATACTGAAGATTTCAGGAATGGGATTTCCGAATGAACGAAATAATAATAAATAGACGGAGAATCATTGATCTCTAATTCTCATCGAATATTTATGACTATCCTCTTTATTTTCAGAGCCCCTGCCCTAACGAGGTGTCTGCAGAAACAATATCACAACAATAACAACACTATGACTTGATTTCTGAAACGAATTATTGTTAAATACTAAATAACTGTAAATCTGGACTCCACTCCATTATAATTCCGGTGTTACCTTCGATAGTGTTACTAATATTTATAGATGCGGAGCTTTATAACTAAGCCAAAACTGATTCCTAACACGTAAGATCAGTTTTTACGATAAACATGCTAAGGCGTTCCTGTATATGATCTATTTTTTATAAATTGTTTTCGCTTGTAAGTTATACGCTATAGAAATATTTTAGGTGATATTGGTCTACAGATATACCTGGAATATTTAAACTGTAGGCAGCATAGGGGCTATGAGTATATAGTTTGCATTTGAAAGATACGTGATAAATTATTAAATCAACGTTTGAATTAATAAAACGACTCGAATTTACTGAACGCCATTACCAATAATTTTTATTATACCATGGCCTTTTAGATTCTTAAATTGTTGTTTTGTCTTCATGGACAAATTAATTAACGTTATTTTGTATTATTTATTTTAAGTTATAACTATGATTAAGTTAAAGTATTGTAAATTAACAAGATAGTGATATTTTAGTTATAATAAAGAATTAAGATACCAAATTTATTTTTCTTTAGATCTTAACGCCTACTAAAATATTTGAACCAATAATAACGTTTCACGTTTCAAAATTATAGATCTCACTTGGAAATAATAATTAACTTATTATAATTATTATTCTTTTAGACAAGTGTAGCTTACGTTCTCATAAGATTGTTTTTTACCAAACACATATTTAATCACGTTTATAGCTTTTATAATAATAAATAATTGTTAATTGCATTCGATTTTCTTAACAGTTTAGTTACTTTTCGCTACATTTATAACAGTCCACCTAAAAATTTAGAACCGAAAGTAAAACATATGTTTATCGTTGAACACTTAATAAACTACATTTTATATTCAAGAAGGTATATGTCTATTAAATTAAGCTATGACTTACCATGTCAGTGTGGTTATGGTAGTAAGTTTGTTCAATGAGGGGGAAGTTTTCTCGTCCCAAACGCCGTTGTAATTGAAGAAGATGCCCGAATACCCATGGCCGATCCTAAAAGCAATTATGCTATAAGCAGTCAAACTTTGACAACAATGATTAGACAATATTAAAAGCAATAATGCTGAGAGTTAAGTTTTAAGCTTTGGATAACTCGTAACAACATTAGCTTATCCTCTATCGACCGCTGCATACTGCTCGTAGTCATTTACATAACTATAAACCGTTTGCCGCAACCCAACGCTGACATTTTAGATCCCCGAGGAACGTGATTTATCGTCTCTATGTAATTGAATATAATCCTTTGATATTTTATATCATTTATCCTTAGTAAACTGAAGGTCGATATTGAGTTAAAGCTAGTTAAGTGATCTATAGTTACTTTTCATACCTGAAAATGATAAATTGAGTTTAAACTATTGATGGAAGGAACACCTCCAAACTTGAGACCCAGCAGCAGGGCTCGATGGTCAGCACCCGCATCACGAACGTTTTGTCTCACTAACACGAAATCTGGCCTAAAACAAAACGCATTACACTGTAACTTAAAAGGACATTTAAAAAATATGTAGGAAATCAATATAATCTAAACGTACTTTTAGAAATTTACATTGTCAATTCTCTCAGATGTTATTTCTTTCCTAGCCGTCTTAAAGTGAGTTTTCTTAGGATGGTTTAGTGCTTTTTGATAAAATAATAAAAAGGCTTTGCTAATCTCAAATAGTAAGTTATGATTATTGATTATATGGTTCATACGAATAATTTTATGTTTATAAATATCTATTATTATAACGAAATGTAACAAAAGTCTGAGTAAAAAATGTATTATTATTAATGATGTTAATGAATTTCTTACAAAACCAGTATAGGCATTTCGTCATTTTGATATTCAGTGTATTTAAATTAAAAAATCATCATCATTAAATTTATTACTTGTACTATATGAATGTCGCGTCGTCTTCCAATTGAGTTGAATCATGCTAGTTTATCGAAGTCTGACAAAAACACTACTATATATAATGACGTTCTACAGCTGCTCCTGAAAACGAAGACAGGTGATAGTACTAATGACACCTTTGATGAAGGGACGGAATAAAATTCGATCCTGAC
>JAOSYY010000009.1:4939167-4957258 GCA_025727935.1 Hebomoia glaucippe | reverse complement strand
TTTTTTTCCGTCCCATCATCAAAGGTGTCATAACTACTATCACCGGTTTTCGTCTTCGAGAGTAGTCTTCAAACACCTGTATATCGTGTATACCTTCATATACATTTAGAAATAAAAGCGGTAATTTAAATATTACAAACGGACATTCATTTTATTTATATACATATTGAGGGCTAGAATGGTGTAAAGAATGTTTCATAATATATTTACAACTTAGAAATACTATGCACAAGCGAACGTTTGCCACAGAGTAACAATTTACAGAGACTTCATCAAGTCTATAACACTAAAAAACTTACAAGCTGGCACAAGATTGTCTGGAACTTAGAGATATTTTCATAATCATTAAAAAGGTGTTTTTTATACGATAGGCAGGAAAACAAGCAGACAGTTCGCTTATACTAAGCGATTCCTGTCGCCCATGGACACCTCCTGACCAGATCAAGAAGACGCGTTGCCAACTTTAAATCATATTACATCATTTGTGATATATAGCGCCGTTCTGCTGCCGGCCTTATTTATTTTTCAGTATTCAGAAATTCATTACGATTATAGTGAGAGCACCTTAAAAGATAGAAGTATGTTCTCGTTGACCTTTTTTTAGACCATTCAAAGAGGAACAATACCATCATACAAATTAACTTTAACCGTTCAAAAGCTTTTAAAACAACGAAATTTATCCCGTTTTTGGAATATTTCTTATTGATACTCCGCTCCTATTTGCCTGTACAGTGTATATCTTATAGTCTTACTAAATAAATGAACAATGCAACATTTTGTTTAAATCAAATACATGATTGGCATGATTTATTATAGATCATATACGGACCGCTCCAGAAAACTAAGACAGATGATAGTACTAACGATACACCTTTGATGATGGGACAGAAAAAAACGATAATGTTAAAATGAAAAAAAAAATAAAACGTTTTATAAGCATTATTTACATCATTTTAGTACAGCTAAATGTAACAATAGTTTCCTAAAAAATTGATTAATTTACGAAAAAAAATAATTAGCAATGAAAAATTACCAAATCAGCTGGACTAACATGATGGAGCGAAAGAACGCTAATAAAACGTTTTAAAATGTGATTGTTTTTTAGTCAGGTTCCATGTTTTTCCGTACCATCATCAAAGGTGTTATGAGTACTATCATCTGTCTTCCTTTTCAGAAACGGTCTCATAACACCCTTTAGTTATAGACATATACGTATAGAAAGTTTTTTTTTTTTTTTAAGAAACATCAAACATAATAACTAGACAATACAATAAATAAAGTGAATGGGTGAAATCTAGATACGTCCTCAGGCATGTTTCCAGAGATAAAGAAGAGAATGTATCTTAAGCAGAATACAAAACTAACGAATTAATTGTCAAAACAAACTTATTAACGTATGCATTAGTACTGATTTTTTTTAAATTATTTACACACATACGAGTCAGTAAAGTTCCGACAGCTGTTAAATTTTTATATAAATCTTGTGAGCATGTATGTAATATACGACTCCTAAACGGCTGAACGGATTTTGGCGAAACTTTATGTGCGTTCAAGTGGATTTAAGATACACATTTATAGTTTGGTTCACTAGATATTCCTTAATATTAATAGTTGATTGTATAAGCGATACTAAATTCGCTGTGATACCTAGATAAATATTTAGAAAAAAAATTATTTAATATATACTAATATTATAAAACTGAAGAGTTTGTTTGATCGCGCTAATCTCGGGAACCGCTGGTCCATGTTGAAAAATTAATTCAGTGTCGGATAGTACATTTATCGAGGAAGGCTACAGGCTATATTATATTTTCAAAAAAAAATGGGATAGTAACTAAAAGTCTAATAATGTAAACCAGAGTTGTGAAAATCGTAATGATCGCGAGCTAAGCCGCTGGCGGAAGCTAGCGCTTTTTAATTCGTTGAAAATGAAAAGTAAGATTTAGGTTAGAATTAACCTCTAACAATAGTCACCACTAATATAAACTACTCTGTGAATCAAAGAAAATTTCGCGAGGTAGTTGTTACGCAATCAACCTTTGAAATGGATGCAGCAGACTATTTATGTAATAATAAAACAATTTCTAGCTGTGTTGACCGAGTTCTGTGCGTAATACGTTTCACTTTGTTCAGAGGCTCATATTACAAGATTATACTGTTTCCGGGGCCTTGGTAGTTTTGCAACTGGCGTGGTCCTGCGGATGGTGGAAACGTCGGAAGCCCGGAAAGGTTTTAGTGGGTATTCCCGCCTTGTATTTTGAAGAGCCTATTTGGCTCGTCAGTAGAGTAACTATGGAATTTTATCAATGGCTAAGTAGACCTGATATTGTCATATCCCGTGGCCCGTTGGACAGTGGAAATGTCGGAAAACCGGGGAGGTTTTAGTGGGTATTCCCGTCTTGTACTCTGAGATCCTATTGGGCTCGTCAGTAGAGTAACTATGGAATTTTATCAATGGCTTAAGTAGACCTGATATTGTCAGATCCCGTCGCCCTGCGGACGGTGAAAATGTCGGAAAACCGGGGCAATTTCAGTAGGTATTCCTGCCTAATACTGTCAGAGCCTGTGTGGCTTGGCAGCACAAAATGACGGTCCTCTAGTTAAATCAATGTTTACAGTTGTGAATTAGAAATAAAATAAACGCGTGTTTGTAATATCAAAATAACACGTTATTCCATCCCATGTGAGTGTATATACGACTTTAAATAATGATTTTTATTTAACTACTAGCTGACCCCGCAAACGTCGTTTTGCCACATATATAAATTTGAGGGTGAAAATCTAGGATTGTTTTTATATCCTGTATGATAAAAAAGTGACAAAAAAATTGTGTAAATAATAAAAAAAAATAAAAATAGGGGTGGACCACCACATTTAGGGGGATGAAAAATAGATAGTAGCCGATTCGCAGCCCTACTGAATATGCATATAAAATTTCATAAGTTTCGGTCGAGCCGTTTCGGAGGAGTATGGGAACGGACATTGACATTGTGATACGAGAATTTTGTAATAGATTTGCGCCGTCTAATATCTCAAACGGCTGAACCAATTTTGTCGACTAGTACCATGTCGAATGTTACAGAATAATGTATTACAAAATTGTTACCATTAAAACTCTCTTAAGAGAAAGTCCGGTATTTCTATATTTTAAGCTTGACTCACTGAAACGTTTCAAATGATAATCAAATTAATAATATATATCAAATCAGTAAGAACCATGTGTCTGTACATTTATCTAAAAACTAGCTGACCCGGCGAATTTCGTACCGCCAAACAGTGATTCTTTAATTATTATTTTATTTTAATACTTATTCTGCTATTCGGAACGCCGGATCAACTAACAAGATAAAAAAAAATACAAATTATAAAACACCAAAAATTCTTTTAATAATCATAATTAAATTTACAATTTCAGTTTTATTATTACGATACCTAATTATTATATTTCATTTTATTTTTACTTAAACTTTATTTGGTATTAAAGTTTAAAGTGACTTAAGTATTACGAATCGATTGTACGGGAGTATAGAAAACTGTTCTTTTTAGATGTTTTCAGGCGATTTTTTCAAACTTTTCTCTCCGTAAGAACCATCCTCATACTTCTAGGAATATTCTAAAACGGAATTAGCGAAATCGGTTCAGACGTTTTCGAGATTTGCGAGTTCAGTTGTTTTCGAGATTTATTTTTTATATCACAGACAATACTAGTTGACCCAGCAAACGTCGTTTTGTCACAAATATATAGGGGTTGCTTATAGAGGGGTGGAAATTTGGGGTTGTGTGTATTTTTATATTCTGTATCATGGAAAAATAATAACAAAAAAAATGTCTAAATATTAAAAAGAATACAAATTTAGGAGGAGAAATCGCTTAAAATTTAGGAGGACGACAATACCTACTGAATATGCGTATAAAATTTCATAAGAATCGGTCGAGCCGTTTCGGTGGAGAACGGGAACGTACAATGTGACACGAGAACGTTATATATTAGATTTGCTTCGTCTCATCTGGTGTATGTATTATATGCTGTATCATGAAAAAAATATTGTCCAAAAAATAAAAAATTAAGGGGGGCTGAGGGGTAACCATCTACGGGGTTGAAAAATAGATGTTGTCAGATTCTCAGACCAATTTCAATTTCGCGCTGCGTGACACGAGATTTATATATATTAGACAACTAAATGCTCCGGCCATACGTGGCTGTGGCTAAGGTTTTTGTTATATTAAAATGTAATTAATAAGGATTATTATTATAGAAACGTTTGTGATTTTAACACAGTGCCATCTATTTAATACCTACTCAATTTAATCAACAGATATTGTCATCTGTTAGAATCGTTTGGAGCTAAAAGATAATTTTGACTCTCAAATATACAAATAATTAATCACAATAAAAATATAGCGACTATAAATTAATAAATAAACTATCCTATCTCTTTAGTTGGAGCATAGCACTCAATTTAAAGAAAAAACCCTAAAATCGGTTCAGTAGTTTCGGAGTTCAACCCGGACAAACAACGTGACACGTAATTTATATATATTACTAACTGAGCCAGCAAACGTCGTTTTGCCACATAAATATGTAAAATTTGGGGTTGTATGTATTTTTATATGTTGTATCATAAAAAAATAGAAATTAAAAATTTTGTTTAAAAAATAAAATTTAGGGGTGGACTACCCCTAACATTTAGGAGTATGAAAAATAGATGTTGTCCGATTCTCAGACCTACTGAATGTGCATATAAAATTTTACGAAAATCGGTCGAGCCATTTCGGAGGAGTTCAATTACGCACACCGTGACACGAGAATTTTATATATTAGAAGATATAGCGGATAACTAGGAATTGTTAAAATAGACAAGAAAGCGAGCGAAACCGCGGGCCGTGGCTAGTAACGAACAAAATTACATTCTTCACGTCTAAACAGTGACGTCACGCGGGTCACTGGGGAAAAAAAACCTTATCTTCAACTACCTGAGTTGTGAGTCCTTGTCAATGGACATTAAATTTTTAAAATTATTTAACGTCCTTTAGCTGCAAACAGTAAAACGGAAGTCGGTTTTTAATTCTCTAAGTTATACTTACGCTTGCAAAAAGTTATGAGTATTTTTATGTGATAGGAAGGACGTACAGTCTACCCGTACTAAGCGATTCCTGTCGCCCATGGACACCTCCAAGATCAGTAGATCTTTAACATCCGGTTAGTTTTCATAACAAACAGGCTAAAAACGCGAAAAACCTTCAAAAAATAAAAGTAGATCTAGAAGACGCGTTGCCAACCTTAAGGCCTTAGCCATATTCATTTGTCATCTTTAGTGACGTTCTGCTGCAGGCCTTATGTATTTTTTATTTGGAATCTAATATATAAAATTCTCGTGTCACAGTTTTCGTTACCATACTCCTCCGAAACGGCTGGACCGATTTTGATGAAATTTTTTGTGCTTATCCGGTATCTATGAGAATCGGCGAACATCTATTTTTCATCCCCCTAAATGTTAGGGGTAGTCCATCCGTACATTTTTTTTTAATATTTGAACGAGTTTTTTTGTTTTTACTTTTTCAAGATACAACATATGAAAATACATACAACCCTTAATTTTCACCTCCTCCTTCAATAAAATATGTAGCAGAACGACGTTTGCTGGGTCAGCTAGTATTCAATAAAATTCGCACAGCACTTCACGACTTTTCCATCTATGAACGACGGTACATACCGAGATGGGATTTAAATAAGAGTTTTCCCCAACATCTTTTCGTGATTTTATTAAAAAGCATAATCTCCTTATTACGTCAGCTATCTGCCAAAAAAATCCATCGAAATCGGTAGCGGTTTCAGAGGTTAACCGAAACACACAGACAAAAATTTTAAAAGTGTTATTTTAGTATAGGTACCGTGTATATATCCAATTAGTGAAAAGCAGTTATTTTAATATTACAAACGGACAATCCAATTTTATTTATCTATATAGATTGGTATTGTATGTTGGAAGTACCAGGGAAATATGAATGGCGTACAATTCAAAGTTACATCACAAAAGTAGGTTAAGAAGTTCTGACCTAGTCAAGTCCAGAAAATACTTAAATATCTCAGCCGCGTCACAATTTCTACTTTCTTTTGTGGACTGATGAGTACTTGATAGCGGACGCTTTTGTTATGCACGTTCTGCTAAACCGCTGAACGCATTTTGATTGAACGTAACTTAAAATACGTAGAAAATTATTGGTCCTTCGGGTTTTAAATATTGCTCAAAACGTTTTTTGAATAGATCTAGTATATTTTTTAAGGTTGGCGCTCTATAACCGTTTTAAAGATAACCAAATCTGTATCTTACGTTGAGACGCGTACGAACTTGCGCGGGTCAGCCAGTCTATATTTGCGATAGTCAATTTGTTTGTTACGCTTTTACGCCTTAACCAATGAATGTTCATTAGGAGTATACGTTAGAGGACACATTGACAACAGTTCTAGGACTTTTTAATGTACGTTTGTCTATGTCTATATCAGATATATACAAGGAGGGATCAAAAATAGTGAGAAAGAGAAAAGAAGAGCTTTTTTCAGGATAAAGTCAGATTTTTTTTGACAAGGACTAAAGCCTTGGCAAAGCGCTGGACTCGGTGTGAAAAGAGACTCGTTGACTATGTACAAAAGTTTTATATTAAGTTACACAATAATCATTATTTTCGGTTAATACTTCAAACGGCTGGGCAGATAACGACGGGACTTTTACTAGATATCTAACGTCATAATGTAAACAAGGCGTATTTCTTCGAACACTTTGACTCGTGGAAGACTGAACAGATTATAATAACTCATGAGTTTTTAGAATAGTCTGTACCTAGATTACCAGAATGATTCTTAAAACGACGGAAAAATGGAAAGAAAAACAATATTTAAGAATTAAATTTAGCATTTAATCACTCAGCCATCTTGCGCAATTGTCAGCTAGTTTTTAGCTGTCGCGATTTTACGTCAAAACGACTAAACTGATTCAAATGCGAACAAGAGCTTATTAAAGGTTGAAATGGGGGATGAAAAGTTGTAGGGTAGTTTCGTCAGTTTTAAAGCTAAAAGCTTGAAAATTATTTTTTAAGCTGTTGTTTCGATTATAAATATGATATTCAAAGTTTATTAATAGGAAAAAGGGGGTAAAAATAACCCAAATATATGATAGTAAATAAATGTCCAACACCTAGCTTATGTTTCCGAGACGAATCCGACCCGATCGGAAAGCTATCCGAGAACAACACCGATACTATATCGTAGTCACGCCTAAAACGGGTTTCTCAACTAACTGGTGCGAGCAAGTTTTTTGTAGCCGAATACAGACTCAACTCGCAGACAATTTTAAATATTATCTAGTCTTAATGTACTACGTATTTCTTGCAACGTTTTTTAGTTTTTTTTTAAGGCATAAATCAATTTAACATAGCTACTAGTGATACGGAATCTGGTTTTGATGGTTTTCTAAGACATTTTTATTGGTGACTCGTTACCACGAAATATATAACTATTTAAAATTTAAAAAAAAATGTTACTGATCGCTATCTGTACATTTATACTGGACATTATGAAGCTGAAGAGTTTGTTTGTTTGAACGCGCTAATCTTAGGAACCACTGGGCCTATTTGAATTTTTTTCAGCGTTGAATTGATCGAGAAAGTCTATTGGCGATATTACATTTACAAAAACTTAAATTCTTAAACCTCAATAATGTAAGCCACGAGTGAAGCCGCTGACAGAAGCTAGTTGAATATATCTGTATGAAAAAATTATTATTGGATGACTTTTTTATTGGGCTGCAACCAAAAACAACGAATCTAAGAATTTGTGTCCGTTTGTCTGTATCTCAGAAACAACTGAACCGATTTGGACGCGGTTTTTACTATTATATCTTAGTAGGCTTTACACATTTAGTGTTTTTAAAGGATCGCGAATCGTTCGACGAAACGCTATCTAATAACTATTCAGGTACATCGGCAGAAAGTTAATCAACAATAGGTTACGGCCTATGAATTTATTCGGTATAAATATTTATATTAAAAAGAGAACTGGACAGATTCGTTTAGTATTTCCAATGTAAGTTGGTCTTGGATATATATAACGACTCATATTTAAGAGAGTTCAGCTTAGGCTGGTCTAGCATCGCTTGCACACCATAAACTTTTATACAAAAATTAGTAATAATTACTTGTCTGTACATTCAATGAATTTGTGCATAACGATTAGGGGCGATTATAAGAGATGTGGGGCACTGAACACATTTTTACTCTATGTATGTATTATGCTAATCTCTCGATTTAACGAATTTCAATAGTTGATTTTGTGTATACAGGTTTTTTTATACGACAGGAAGATAAACGAGCATACAGTTTAACTGTACTAAGTGATTCCCATCGCCCATTGACACTTCCAAGATCTGTAGATCTAGAAGCCGCGTTGCCAACCTTCAGGCCTTATTTTATTTTTATTTCGAGTATTCGGAAACGCGCATAGCACTTCACTTTTCCATCTATGAACGGTGGTACGTGACCTGGACGTAATTTATAACTTATTAATAGTTCCGCTCAATTTTAAATTTTCATAGAATTTGGCCTGTTTTATTCTAATTTATGAGCTATATTCCTATAGTCTTTTTAATATCCGTTCCATGGGTTTCGCGTAAAAGAGTAACAAACAAACTCATACAGTTTCGCGTTTATAAGTTAATAATATATTTAAACCTACAAATTTAGCATTAACTGATCGAATCAAATTCATGTTTTTATTTATAAAAATAGCTTATGTTATGCGTTTTTTATATGCGATACGAAGGCAAACGAGCATACAGTTTACTTATATTAAGCGATTTCTGTCGCCCATGGACACCTTCAAAGTCACCAGATCTAGAAGACGTGTTACCAACTTTAAGGACTTAGCCATATTATATCATTGAGGCTGCTGGCCTTATTTATTTTAAAGCCCTAAGCTATCTATCAGTGACACGTCTTTCAAAATAAGCACAGCCATTTCGGACCTCAACCCAGATCAGACAGAAATTATATCAATTGTGATATTGTTATAAATAGATTAATGTGTTAAGAAAATACTGTTAAAAAACACGTTTTTAATAAAACCCCAAAGAGATCCTAAATGATCGAGTCGATTTTGATGCGGTTTTTTAACTAGCTATATCTAATAGTGTTCATTCTTGTCTATTATTTTGATATGGTAAAGATGAAAATCGCGATAACGAAATAAACGTTATCACTTACCTCTTAGTGAAACTCCTATCAATAATAGTCCAGCTGTTTTGGAGATTAGTAACTAACAGACAGACAGAAATTTAAAAAATTGTGTTTTAGTTACCGAGCACCGATAGTGTCGTTTGAGTTTACAGACATTACGACTTTTTTTCCGCCAGAATGAGAGAGGCGCACGTTGGTGCCTTCTTAGTTGCTTGTTGTTTTTTAAAACGCCAAATGTTGAACGGAACCTACGTAACTCTGAACTATAGTACAGTTTGGGTACCGTATACCCGTTCAGGCTGCTTGGGCCCAACAAAGTAACCAGCCAGGCTCATATGTAGATACCTTGTAACCTTTAGAGGGCTCTGTAGCCTAGAGGTTGGGTAAAGCAACCGTGACGCCAGAGCACCGAGTTGGAGACCCGCTTAAAAAAAAATATGTGATTTGTGTTCCGATTCGGGTACGGGCTGCCTGTGGCCGAACGAGTGTCGAAACACAGGCATTTCGAGTATTAAATGTGGTGGGAGGAACTCCTAATAATATATAAGTTCCGTCCGGGTCACGCACATAGATGAAAAAGTCGTGAAATGTACGCGTTTCGATTTCAGTCTATGAATTTCGGAATACTCGAAATAAAAATAAATAAGGCCTTAAGGTTGGCAACAAGTCTTCTAGATCTACTGATCTTGGAGGTGTCCATGGGCGACAGACATCGCTTAATATAAGTAAACTGTAGGCTCGTCTGCCTTCCTATGGCATAAAAAGAAACTCTGGGAGTATTATTAGCGAGCGAGCTGCCATCTCGGTACATTCCAGCTCTAGTTTTTAACCTTATAATGTTCTTTATTGCATAGGAAGGCATACAGTTCACATGATGGCGAGCGATTCCTGTTGCAGGAGTCCTTAGATACGCATCGCGAATCATTAGTTCTTAGCCATACATTTCTTGTTTTAGTGAATTGCTGGTGCCGGTCAATTTTATTTTTATTTCAAGTATTTGGAAATTCATAGTCTAAACTCGAAACACACAGCACTTCAGGAGTATTCAATCTATAAATCCATTACTGAAATGGGTTTGAGCTGAAACTTAAAAAAAAATAAGACTATCTTGCTAACCATAACAAACTGACAGATTTTTTTTTATTTAGCGAGTTATGAAACCTCTTTGAATATTACCTAATTGATATAAAACCTTCTTGAACGTATTGAATGACAGTTATTGACGAGCATAAAGTCCGCTTAATGGATGGTAAATATCAAAGCCGGATTTAATTGTTAAATGATGTGGCATCGACCTATTTATTTTCATTTCGAGCATTCGGAATTCATACACTGAAATCAACATTGAAGAATTTCACAATATTTAAATCTCAGATTCTATTCATCAATTTACTTTATGGAAACTACCAAAC
Source organism: Hebomoia glaucippe (assembly GCA_025727935.1). Lineage (NCBI taxonomy): Eukaryota > Metazoa > Arthropoda > Insecta > Lepidoptera > Pieridae > Hebomoia > Hebomoia glaucippe. Next base: position 4,946,618 of record JAOSYY010000009.1, on the reverse strand, counting down.
TTCCAAATATTACTATATATACATATAAAACGAACTGAAGTGTTTGTTTGTGACATTAGTGTAACATATTTTCTCAATAGATACATATGGTACTTATAACAGAAATAATATTTCAAATTTCGATCTGTCAGTCCGGCTAATCTCCGAAAGGACTAGACAAATTATGATTGAACTTTCATGGACAGATCACTGATATTATGGGTCGTAATGCCTACATTTTTTTTTCATCATCTTTATTATCATCACCACTGACTACCTTCACTATCACCCACAATTTTCATTTCATCATCTTAGTCTGGGTGAAACTGCGTGCGGACGCTAGTGGTAAATATAAACTGGTTTGAACTTCCTAATTTCTATTCAATACTGTATCAGCCATACCTTTAAGCATGTAACATTTTCTGAGGCTGTTATTTATTTAAAATAACATAAATTGTTAAGCATTAGTTGTAATTTGTTAAATAACATATATGTTACAAATTCTTAGACCTATAAGTAGGCACTTATTACGGTAAATTTATAACTTAATAATATTATGTCGATGACCTCCAGACATCTTTAACTTTTATTCAGATGACAGGAAAACGTTTCGAGACTGTCGTTTTAGTGTCAACGGCTTATTATATAAACATACACCCAACAGATAAGTAAATAAATAAAAATTAAAACTAACTTCAGAAAATTAATAAAATTCGAAGGGTGCGAACCGGAAATCGTAACTTAATCGTAATATTATTCAAAGATCTCGCGTCGTGATCTCAAAAACGGATCACCTTCAGACATTCGTAATTGAAAATAAAATAAAAACATACAGATAACCTATAAAAAAACGATACATCGTTCCCTCCAAAAAAAAAGTTGCCGCATAAAAAAGGGGTTAGGGACCTGTTCGGATAGAAAAAAAAGCTTGAATAGATACGAGGGAATATAGGACCTCCGAGCTCCATACCTCCGTAGTTCGCTTAGCCACCCCAAACGAATATTACCGATGAGGGCGGCTCACCCCGCATTTTGAAAGTATACCACTCGAATTCACCACTTACAATGTTTCGGTTGCCTTTCTTCCTCATACGAACATTGCTCGACGTGTATCCATTTAACTATTTTAAACTACACAACACTTGTAAGTACCAAGAATCCACTGGGCTGACATCGGTTGGTTTTTTTTTACGTCGCGTGCCGCGTCGCCGGCCGGCGGGTGAAAAACGAATACACACACGTTTCCACTATCACGATATCCGACAACGTTTGTCCATTAATTGTTTAACATTATTTCACTAATAACTTTTTTGAAAACAGCGCTCGTTTCATGACAGTCGCGTAGCGTCGCACATATCGCGTTCCTTCACTATGTACGCGCGACTCGTAGCGCTCGATTGTACTGAGATCCGGAGGAGCGACGGGGCGGAGAGGGGGTGCGACGCGGGGGTCGAGTTGTGTTACCGACGCGGTTCAACTACTTTATCGACCTTTTGGACAGGTGGCATGTTGTATCGCTAGAAACCGTTTGTAGCGCTTCAATCGCTTTTTTATAACTGAACTTGTACAATCGATTAATTGAAAACTTGAGATAATTATCACTTTTATACTCTTGTAGGGTAATACACAAACTACTGTTAGCTATAATTTTTTTACGAATAGTTTTATACATGTCAAGGCATACCAACATTTCATTATTTCTTTTCGATGTTTGAAATTTTATGACACATCCTGCCACCTTTTGAATATTATAAGAAGTTGCAATATGTATGTTAACAATAATGAATTACATTTTGAAGTTTCGGCTGTTATTAAATCTAAAAATTATCTTTTAACGTAATAACTATTTTATTTAAAATTAGATATATGTTAAAAGATTTATAAATATATATCTTCTAAATACAATTTTCTGAACGCAACTCAGCTGTCAAGTTATTGACGTTTTAAATTCGGGCTTCCAAGTCGCTCTTACTGGATTTGTGGAGTTTTTTAATCAAAATTTATCATTAGAACATTGGAAACGTGTCAATTATAAATTAAAATTAACATATTTATGTGTGTTTAAAATGGTGAAGCACAGAAAGAGCAACGCTCCACATAAACATGGCAATAACAACGATACTAATAGTTCAGAAAGTAAGCCGAAAAAGCGATCTTACCAATTCGCGACGATGTGGAAAACTACGATAGGAGTTATTTGTTTAATCATTGCTGTGTATATCGGGACCTTGGGTTATCTGGAGACCAGGGTTAATACACCATTTGATGGAGAAAAGGTAATATTATTATAAAACTCAACCGACATTACCGGCGCCTATTCTGTCTTATTTACCCGATCATTTCACTGAAAATAATGGGAAATTAGCTGAAGATTACTTTGTATTGCTTATCTATTAGTCATAGTTTTATATCATATTGTAAACATTCATTTATTATATTAAGTATATATGCTTATTATATAGCTGACCCCGCAAACATCGTTTTGCCATATAAAACAATGGGAGACTGTAGAGGGGTGAAAATTGGGGGTTATATGTAATTTTATATTCTGTATCATGAAAAAATACAAACAAAAAATTATGTTGTTAAATAATAAAAAAATTTTGGGGTGGACCACCCTTAATGTTTTGGGGGATGAAAAATAGATGTTGTCCGATTCTCATTATATATATAATATAACAACTTAATTATAATACATAGCTGATAAAAATAGACTGAAAGAAATATAATATTCATATCTAGTGATATCCTAATAGGGATTGCTCCTGATACAGATCTTACATCATAGCTGTCTCTGTCACTAAACTAACAATGTAAAAAAATGTTTAAACTATCATATTTCTATATTTAAAGTCTTACTGCGTAAACATATGACAGAAAGATACAAATAGCCTACAATTAAATAATAAAAATTATCAATTTAGTTAGGTCATAAAGTAAGACTTAGCATTTTTCAAAATACTGGCAATTTATTTCTTAATATATTGTAAATCTTTTAAACTTGTAAATTAATTCATATTAAATACGCAACTGTCTCTTGCACAATGGCCAGCCATTTCAGAGGAGTGTAATTACAAACACTTAGAAGATTTATAGATATCTATTATATATGATAGATATGTATTAGAAGATTTATATATAAAATGCTTATGTATAAAAATATAATGTTATTCACTAAACAGTTTCACATGTCTAATCAATGTTTTATATTTGAAGCTTTAAAGCTCTTTATGAATAAGACTGTTATGGTTTAGAAAAGCTAGAATAACAAAGAATTGCAATTGAAGTTCATTCAATAATAATTTTGGAATGGAGTTCGGAAATACATTGTTATTATCTGAGGTAAAATATCACCTTGACATAATTCAAGTGGTGTATATACTCGTAAATCCTTAGATAACAGTTTGTGGCTTCACTTTGCATTGTGTTTACCCAACAAACGTCATTTTGCCACATAAATATATAAAATTTTGGGTTGTATGTATTTTTACCGCTGTATCATAAAAAAAAAACAAAAACATTTAGATTCTCAGACCTACTGAATGTGCATATAAGACTATAAGAAACAGTCGAGCCATTTCAGAAGAGTGGGACCAAACATTGTGACATAAGAATTTTATATATTAGATTTTATATATCTATTAGAATTAATTATTAAACATTATCAATATTAATTAATACTGTCTATCAGCCTTTACGACTCGCGTACTTTACGACGTACTCATAAACGCTCAGTAGGTTAGAAAAAATTTATGATTGTCAACCAAACTCAATATTTTTTTATCATTACTTATAAAAATTTTATTCTATTGTTGCATCTACTTGGACTTAGGCATTTTAAGCGTTAGGAAATAAAGAGTAGGCCTCCATTAAAATAGTAGTCCATACACAATAGAATTCACAATTATGGAATTGATTTAAAAAAGATTTATACATATTTAGTAACTTTTTATTAAATAATTGGTTTCGATTCCTGGCTAGAAACCCTGTTTTTAATAAAACCATCATTTCACGATTTATGTTTCAGTTTTTATTGAGTCCTATTCCTCATAGACTAGAATTCAACCATCCATACCCACGTAAACAATTACAAACAATAATTTCTGAAATTTTTAGCATATTTTCTTTTTCTTTTTTACCATAGGAAAGCAAACAAGCATACCATACACTTGGCATTAATCGTTTCCTGCCGCCCATAGACACTCCTAAAACCAGTTAATCTAGGAGACACCTTGCCACCTTTAAGACCTTAGTCATATCAGTTATTATTTACAATAATAGTCCACTGCCAGATTTATTTTATTGTAGTTTCTATATGTAACATTACAGGCAGTACAGGAATCCGGACTGGATGTTCCTGATAGATACTGGGGTTCATATCGACCTGGCGTGTACTTTGGTTTGAAGAGCAGAGAGGCTCGATCAGCTGTGTTCGGTTTTATGTGGTACGACCTCGCTTCGAAATCGCATAAGGGTATTCGGTATGTTATTTATTGTTAAAATTACAGTTTAACAAATTAAATTTTACGTTGAATATATTAAAGTGTCTATTTGTTATACTTAAATCCATATTTAAGTACCATTACTTGAGATCTATACTCTACACCAGAGTTCCCCAAACTTTATTGTCTCGTAGACCCCTTGCCATGTTTTTCCGTGTTGGGTAGAACCCCTACTTACCTGATATTGATATCCTGTAAGTTTCTAACTGTAGTGAAGTTTAATGTTAAAAACTTAAAGTAAAAACACACGTTAATTTATACATTTATTAATTGAATTTAAATTAAAACTACTCAAAATAAAATTTTGTATCTGTTATGTAAAATATACGTAATATAAAATAAACTAAATAAAATAACACAAGCAATAAGTCAATATATTTAGTGAGAAGGATGAACCTGATGCTTTAATAATAAATTATCAACATTTGGCGTCAATTTTATATGGGTTAATCTTAAATCTCCTCGGCTAGTGATATCCAGTCTGTTTCTTTTAAACAATTTTATAAACATACTAGCTGACCCAGCAAACGTCGTTTTGCCGCAAAAATATATAAGATTTAGGAGTGAAAATTTGGGGTGGTATTTATTTTTATGGGCTGTATCATAAAAAATGGATACGAAATATATTGTCTAAGAGATAAGAAAAAAATTAGGGGGATGAAAAATAGACAGTAGCCGATTCTCAGACTTACTGAATATGAATACAATTTCATTAGAATCGGTGGAGTCGTTTCGGAGGAGTATAGGAGCGAACATTGTGATACGAGAATTTTATACAGTAGATATAATTTTTTTTTTGCTTCATTTATAAATAATGTTTTTTCATGTAAATAAATAGGTAATATCAGTGTATGTGTTGAGATCCAATATCATGAACCCCAATTTTTTTTCCCTGACGTAGACCCCTTGCAGGTTGTCATAGACCCTTAGGGGTCGATATAGACCACTTTGGTAATCACTGCTCTACACTAATATTATAAAGCTGAAAAGTTCGGTTGTTGATCTCAGGAAACGCTGATGCGATTTGAAAAATTCTGTATTGGATAGTACATTTATCGAGGAAGGCTATAGGCTATATTATATTTTCAAAAAATTAAGGTTCTTATTAAAAGTCCAATAATGTAACCCAGGGTGTAAAAATTAACGGATGCCCGTGACGCCACTGGCAGTAGCTAGTAGAAATATGAATTGTGTTTGTTCTGGCTAATCATATAAATGCTTGAACGAAGAGACCTAAATTTGCATACTATTAAATTATTTATTTGTATATATATTAAATTTAAAAGTTTGTTTATAACTCAATCGCTGAAATAGTGATGCAGGGATTTGAATGAAATTAACACAGGACATATTTTGTTTGAGAAAGACTGATTGATTGTAGTCATTCATAATGGCAATGGTATTTTCAGGCATTTGTGTGAACAAAATGATGACTTACCCGGTTACGGCTGGATCAGACACGATGGAGTTTCGTTTGGTGAGCAGGTGATATCGGATGTACAACACAAGATTGTTACTACGTTTGTTAAGACGCCAGGAGGTGAACACGGTGGCCAGTGGACAGCGAGGATTAATGTTACTTCTACGGTAAGTTTATGCTGGGTAGGGGGGCGAGTATTAATGGGGGGGGGGGGGTTAGTAAATATCATGCATTTTTCTGTTCTAGACGAAAATTATGTAAAATTGTGTGACACTTAAATATATTCTTGAATGAAAACGTCGGATTTTGACGTAAAAAGTAATTTTTAAATCTTTGCTTGAGTTTTTTTAGTGTTTATTTTTTCTTGGTATTACCTAGGGAGGGGAGGAGGGAATGTAGTGAGAATGACCTAGAATATAATGACTATTGATTAATTTATTTTTTTACATAATTTCTGAGTCTCAGTACACACGAGACGAGCGCTTTTCCAAGGTTTTAAATCTCTGAAAAAATAATTGTCTTGATCTCATTATTAATACAAAAATTTGACTTTAATCATATAATATTACATAAAAAATAATCACATAAAATTAACACGGGCCAAATCGCGGGACATCGCTAGGTTTTTAAACATACGGTTGGCCAATACCTCCTTTCCGCCTTTTTCTCTTTTGAATTGCACGGCTATGTACAAAGCGCTATAATGCTCGTATCTGGCAATACTATGCATTATTTGAAGGTCTTGATATAACATAGAAAACGACGCTATGCACAATTAGTTAAGATACAAAGTATTATGAAGTTGCAGTCGAAATGGAAACAGATTATGGAACAAAACATAATCTCAATTTTTTAAATGAAAGTATATCAGTATTTCAAATCGTTTTTATATCTATTTTACCCTGAACTCATTAAATCTTTGATTTTTTGGTAATGTCGTCATGACTATTGAAGTGTTAAAACATCGATGTTTACTTTTCAGAAAAAGTCTAATTTTCCATTCATAGTGATATGGTACGGGGCCCTAGATGAGTCTTCTGGGCCCGGCCCACACTCCCGTATTTGGGGTGAACGTGGAGCGATAATGGGGTTTACCCCATCGCTGGGCAATTTCAGAGTACATTTGATGCCTCACCAAGGTAATTACATCCAAGATTTTGTACAGTACGACAGTGGAAATCCTTAATAAATCTTCTGCTTAGCAAATATTTGTGTGGTGGGAGGAGCTCCTAATAATTTATAAGCTGCGTCCGGGTCACATACCACCGTTCATAGATCGAAAAGTCGTGATGTGTACGCGTTTCGATTTCAGTCTATGAATTTCCGAATACGAGAAATAAAAATAAAATAAAGTCTTAAGGGTGTCAACGCGTCTTCTAGACCTTTTGATCTTGGAGGTGTCCATGGGTGACAGAAATCGTTTAATATAAGTGAACTGTATGCTCATTTGCCTTCCTATCGCATAAAAAAGTCTATGAATTTCCGAATACTCGTAATAAAAATAAATAAGGGCTTAAGGTTGGCATCGCCTCTTCTAGATCTACTGATCT
>JAOSYY010000009.1:4914678-4933234 GCA_025727935.1 Hebomoia glaucippe | reverse complement strand
ATTTAATGTTATATTGAAAAATATTTCTATTTCATACTTCTTTTATAGATTCATTATGACTTCCCAAATACAAATTCTAAGACGACAGGAACTAGATGCATTTTTAGCGACGGCTTTCTCTAGTGATCTCATGAATGCCCTTCACTTACAAGAAATGACAGTGAGTAAAAAGTTTTCATTTTTATTTTGTCTAATTTAAAAGTGATTCAGTTGGATTTTAAATAATATTACTTGCCTAGAGTTCATAGTAGATGTAGATAAAATGTAAATAAAAAAACACATTTTGCATGTAGTTAGGCTAATAAAAGTATTATTATATAGCTTCACTTTACTATTGTCATTGTAATATAATAAATATAATATGGTTAAAAAAAGAAAAACGTTGTTCGTTAGGTGAACGGTATTAGTTCCCGCGGCGTTCAACTGGGCGCTTTAGTAATGGCAGGCGCAGAGGCGGCTCTACTTGCGAACGACGCGTGCGGCGCGCCCGTACCGTGGCTTGTAGCCGCGCCCTGGCTTTACTTTGACGGCAAGCTATTGCAGCGCAACCTCCACCGCGCTAACCATTGCAAACATCTTGCTCAACTCTGCGATAATCATCTCGACACCGTTGTCAAGGTTTGTTGGAGACTGGTGTTTTCAATTAAAATGCAATAAGTCAATATTAAAACAAAATATATGACGTGTGCAGGTGGAGCGTATGCGCAAGGCTATATTAGAAGGATTGGAAGTGGAGTTTGCAATGCCACCGCTTCCGTTAGTTGGCGTAGTTGGTGAACCGCTAGGAGGCTGGCGTGGGCGAGGACGCGGCGCGAGGTTGGAGATCGCTGGTGTTGTTGTTGGGCAATGGGGAGGCGGCAGCTACCCGCCACGTACTACCAGATACCCACAGGTAAGATTTGAAATTAATAAAATATTACTTCAGCTTGCCTATACGTAGTACTTCCCCTTTATAATCGATTTGTCTCTGTAAGATTTTAAGTTTTTAGTTTACTAACTTTATTATAATTCAATTTAAATTCCATTAAGTTCCTAACGTATTTGGTTGTATTTTTTTCACTTTGTTTATACGAAAGGAACGTTCTCAATAATATTATAATTCCATCAAGACAATTTTTGCATATTTCGATTGAGGGTGTTATGTTGTTAGGTGAGCTACGTAGGCTATACGCCACCACCCCGTAACGCATACGGAGGCCGTGGGTGGCGCGGAGGGCGTGGTCGAGCACGTGGGCGCGGCGTGCAGACGTCACGCGGTGGACGCGGACGGCGCGTGCGACGCGATACTGACGAGCCCGCCAGACCCGCTACCATTGCCGTCAATGGGTACGTTTATAACCATGCGATTAATTTGAATTTTGCTTGCTACGTTGTTCTTCATTTCCCAGAATAGATTTTCACAGTGGAATACTACATAAATTAAAAATATCATTACAAATACATTTTAAAAATTATCCTATGTTTATTATTCCTCTCAATTCTGCCATGAATTAAATATAAATATGAAATAGTTTATTTTTAATCGTTATTATAATTTCTTGAAATATTAACTATAGAAAAACGATAAGATCTGACGAGATGTCACCTCCCGCGGACGACGGAAGTCCACAAGAAGACAACACGTTAGACAACGACGACGAAGGTACCATGAACTTTGGAGCATAATCTCATGTGAATTAAGCAAGCAAGACCGGACATACTCAAATTAACAATTATGTATTCTACAGGAGCGCACCAACAAAAAGCAAAGACTGGAAAAAATGCCAAGAAAAATATGGGGAAGGGTAAAAAGAAGAGTTCCGTGAAGACTGATGTGGCTCAATTGTTGGAGGCGAACGGACCTCTCGATAAGAACAAGGTGACTTCCGCATGAGTTGTCCATCATTGTTCCGCGCCACTCAGAGATCCTTCTTACGCCGCTATAATAACTACTTTAAGACTGAATTTTTATCGTTTTATATCATTTAGTGACGGAAGACTCGTAAGACTAATGGATGCGGTACAAACCGAACAAAAAAAACGTAAAATTCAAAGTTTACATAGAACGTTGCTGCGTGCTCCTGTATTTGGCTCCAGAAAATACCCAGATTATTGTAATGCGTGTTAAACCATTCCCGTTTATTCTAGGTACCGGAGCAATCTAATATCTCGGAACAGGAACATATCGGTCAAGGCGACGCGCCTGTCTCTAATTAAATTATGTTTTTGTTTAAAAGAGGTAATTATTGCTATGTATTTATTTACAGTCTTCTTATTTTGTAACATCGTATTTTACTTTCATTTTTCTTCTGTAGTTCAGATTAAGTTTTTTATTGTTGTTAATGATGCGCTCCGTTTATCGCTTGACTTTTTGGTTATAAAAGATCTGGCATTTGCTAAAATGTAATGATTCGAATAGTTCTAAACTCTTGGCAACATCATTTCACGTAACTTAGCACGTATTTTGAATTATTATCGTAACAACGTTAGACAGCTGTATAAACTTAGAGATTGTATAAAATGTTATTGTTGCCTGTAAGATGAGTTGACACTATGTATACGTGCCTAAACATCTATAAGACTACCCGATGTTGAGACTGATTTTATATTAATTCAACACGTTCAGTGTTTGATTAATCGTAATTTCGAAATGACAATGTAACAAATAAAGCGAACTCGCTTTTATAGCTAATTTACAAAGCCCGATGTCCAAGACGATGTCTCAAGACTCTGGTACTTCTATCTAATATAGCTTTTAAACGTCTTATATGGAGATAGCAGTACCGAGTCAGTGATAGACTAAGTTTCGATTTAAAAGGCTATTATCCAAACAAGACATAATAAAAGCTCAGTGTTGTGTCGTAGTTTAAGATGCAATAAATAATATCTATATTCAATCTTTAAACTGTGACAGAATAACCTATGAGCAATTCAGCTGTTTGAGGTGCATCTTAAAAAGATGATCACCTAAAAATCCATTATCGAGACAAGTGATATTTAGTAAATATATATTAAAAATTACCAAGTTGATTCTTAAGTCCTGTCTGTAAAAGGGAGATGACTTAGTAGGTGATATGTTTATGTTAGCATATGAATAACTGAGTCGGCATTATTTATTTACACATAGTATATTTACAATTTACCAAAATATCTTATTTTTAAGCTCGGTTTAGCCTATGTAATCTGTAATTATCTATTAATATCAGTATTAAAAAGTGAAGAACAAAATTCTGGACCAATATAAAGTAACATATACTTTCATTTTGGTTGTAAATTACTGAGAAAAGCTTAAGGATTAGTTTTAAATGATACAAGAGCTAAGTTGTCGTATAATAAGCGGAAAGGAGGACTGAAAATGACGTGTGAATTATTATGAAGTAAGAAAATTTATTTTAAAATGGGGTGTTTGGCCGATAATAATGCTGCAAAGCATTAATTATTTTTGGGCTAATCGTCTGTTTTAAAATAATCTTACAATATAAGCAGGCATAATATAAATACTTTTAATACAATCCAATTACTAAAGAAAATGCTTACGATGGGCATTGCACTTCACTTGTATGTATGCATAATATGTACGGTTTTGAAGATTCAGAACGTGCTATGATTGCATGGGCTAAACCAAAATGTATTCAGACTTGTTTTTAGGAACTCTGGTGTATATTTAGGCGTTATTGAATGAATGTGAGGTTGTTTTCAGATCATATCGTTTTAATTTGCTTTCACTCCTATTACCATTACCGCTAATAGTATCTGAGAGCAGATTATTTCTATATGAGGTATATTGTTACAATTGTTGAAATTTTGGTCCTCCTAGAATACTTTTTATATACTATTTTCGTATGCACTTGTTTGTGGGACATTTGATAAATAGTGGTAGGAGGATAATTAAATTAGGGATAAAAATCGCATTTATTGATTGTTGGTTGGTGCTTTGAAAATTAGTCTGTGGGACTGCCTGAAACGAGTCTGAAACTGATAGATATAAGTCTAACGCTAGACGTTTAATGGAACTGAAAGAACATTCGCGTGTTGAGTTTTCCATATCCTATAGGGTATTATTTGGATAGAACATGTTAGATTTGTTAGTGATATATTTATATGCATTTTAGGAATCTCAAACCGGCGAATGTTCTTTAATTTATATGTATTTTTGTAAATTTGTTATATTGTTATACTTAAATTTAGCTGGAATGACAAGAAATAATTAAGACAAAGTCTTAAAACACTACTCCATTGGTGAAGATACTGTTCAACATCTTAAAGTAACATTCCATATTCATCGAACGTTCTCAGTCTGTAAAGTACCAAACAGTTGACACCAATAGAGAATGGAACTAATGAAGACTTTACAATTTGGAACGCTTTATTCCCTGGCCGGAACAGAGACAAATATGTTGCCACAATAACATATTAATTGATTTTACAAAGGAAACTTGATCAGAACTAGTGGAAATCATACATTGCGAATACACGATCGTTGTAAGTGATTGCCAAACAAAGTACTTGTAACAAAGATTTCGTATTGTCGCCGGTGCGACAGGTTTTAAGCTCGCAAGTCGAGCGCCGGCGCGGGCGTTCTCAGCGCGACGCCCCGCCGGCTCGCGAAGTAGCTAGCAGACGTCTCGAACGATGCATACTTATATAAACATTTATATATTATTGCTTGCTTATTAATAAACACAATATTGTAGCATTTAGAGGTTTAACTTCAATGTAATTTCATTTTTATTAAGGAATTGTGTAACGTCAAAAGCATGTTTTAGAGGGGTTGGTAATATTTCATGGGATGCATGTTTATGATATTAGACGGTTTTACTTATGGGCACTATTTAAAAGCAATCTTTATCAAAACGGAAATTCAATTGTACGTAAATTTCCTTTTGTGTCATAACGGTATTTGTGCCGATTGAATGTTTAACTGTCGGATAATATTTTAAAATGTAATATTAGTGCTGATTCCGAGAAGGAAGTAGTTTTTATTTTTTCTTAAAACCAATATTCCGTATAGTTCTAGATTATTCAACAGTATAATACCTTTACTCCCAGTTTGTAAACTTATTTGCTGACAACGGTCATTTAATATTTTGTCAACATAATATGAAATATATTAGAACTATTTGTCATATTCATACCTTTTACATAATTGAGTAGCAACATGGAACTGTGGCTTTTTGAAAACACTTATAACTTAACTACGCTCTTAGAAGTTCGTTGAAAGGATGTTCATAACCATTTTACTTTATGAACATAGCAATACAATATTGGATGATATTAAATTGTAAAGAGTTGTATTTGTCTTCAAATAAAAAGTTCCATCATTAAACAATGTTGTTTTATTTCACTCAAGTTTTAACCTCTTGTGTACATCTGTCAGTGTAGTGCCTTCTAGATTGGCCAAGTGATTTATAACTATCTGTGTTGCATCTTTAACATTATTATACTGATGTAGTAATTTAACTTTTATCTCTCGACTACTTTCTTTACTTAAAAGTTTATCTATTTTCATTTCTTCTTCTAGTAACTTATCATATATATCTTGTTTATTAATTGACATCTGTAACAAAGTTAATTAATTGTGAATAATTGTCTATCCAAACATTACTGTACTCATTACACCTTTTCACGAAATTACTATGTTGCCATATATTTGTAATACCTATGGTGTAAAATAAAACTGGGGTTACAATAAAATGATGGTTTATTAGTATGTCAATATCTTGCATTACTTTTTACTTCTACAAACAACTATAAAATATACATTCTTACATTTTATTTTTACAAACACTTATAAAACTTTCATGCATTTAGTTTAGTATTTAAAAATACAATTTTTAAATGCATTAAAGAAACCCTCACAGAACATATTAACTGTTCTATTGATGAATTATCTAATGGTTTTATTTGCCACTATGTTTAACAAATTATAGAGTTGAGTGTAATTTTAACATCTACTATTAAGCACTTTCAGACATCATCTAAAATATCGCTGGATTTATCTGAGATACCCATAGCACATCCCAACATGCTGTTTATATGACGGCCTTCTTCTGATTTAAACACATAACCATTGGCCTTATCCACTGATTTCATTATGTTTAATAAACTTTCTTCTTGGAATATGTTGATAAGTTGAAATGTAACCAAACTGTAGTCTTCAATTATGGAGATAAACGCACTGTTTAACTTCTTATGTTTCTTGCCAAACTCATCGCTGTCTAAATTTTCCAATAAGTAATTCAAATCTAATACTTCAGTATAGAAATCTATTCCAAATTCCAATTTTTCTGAATGCTTTTTCAATAGGTCTATCTTTGTAAGCAAGTTAATGTGTGGAAGTCCTATTTTTAGCATAGCATTTAAAGACAGCATTAAAGCTGAAATAAACTTTGTAGCATCTGAACAATGATGAGAATCGATTAGGTGAACAACACATAACTGTATATTAGCTGTACTGATCAAGTCTTCAAATATATGATTTAAAGAATTATGGTGACTGTAGAGTTCAACTTGGCCAGGTAAGTCAAAAATATAATATGAGCCATGTTCACCCTTTATTTGATTTAAAAGCCATTCAATATTTTTTTCTAAATATTCCATACAGTAAAGCAATGCTCCATTAGGTCCCAAATCATAGTTTTTCATAACATTTTCCAAAATAATAAGTTCCCGAATATCAATATCAGGTTTATAAGTTATGTTGTCATTCGCTGGATCAAGGTTAACTAAATTTGTTTTTCTACCTTGTTTCTTTAATAACTTAAACATTTCATTGCAGTATGTTGTTTTTCCAGCACCTGGGGGCCCTATGATCAATTGACCATATAACTTATTTACAATTTTAAAATTATTTTCTCTTACAATGGACATGATTACTTTTCTTCTTTCTTTAAGTCCAAAATAATGTCTTTACAGGCCTTGACTGTCTCAATATCATATGATTTTAAGTTTATAAATATGCAAAGAGGCTTGTTTATTTGTATTGCTTCAGCCAGATGTCGCGCTGCCACTTGTTGCTCTTCTCCTGAAGCACCAAAAATAACTTTTGTTGAATAAATATCATTGGTTCCCAATGGGCTATGTACTTGATCTCTTTGAATCATTAGCAGACTGCCAATTTTCTGATATTGGGAAATAATTAGCATGATTTTATCTGTATAGTCAGCAAAGACAATTTCTGTTGGGACACCGTCTATATCAGCAGCGATTGATTTAAAAAAATTATGATCATTTTCATGGCACACGTTTTTAATTGTTAAACTTTTCATTACATCAAGTAGTTCCATATTTTTGATAGTCTAAAATGGAAATATAAATATATCATGATTGAAGTACAATTACAATTTTTAATAATTACGAAGAATAATATGTAACGTAAATAAAAAAATCACTTATATTTTCATAATTATATTAAACAGATGAAACTTAACATTGCTATGGAGGTGATCATTGGATGAAATAAAATAATACCAAAGTGTTGGGTTAATCTACAACATACAATAGGTATATTTTTATAGTATCATTTTAAATGATCCTTAAGTCTACACCTGTATAGAACACATTTTACGATTAAATCATTAATAAATGGTAATAAGAGATATAACATTTAAATACGGATTAAACATAAAAACGGGAATTGCTAGAAAAACAACAACTGTAATAATTAGCAATGTTGATCTTATTACATACCCTAATGCAATCCCTGCTGTAGATAATAGATATATAAATTTATCCGCTAATCTCCTTGAGCTATCAGAAATGTATATCGTTCACAACTTTGCAGAGTTAATTGCAGCAGCAATTTACAGGATATATTGAATTTTAGAAGCAAGAAGGAAACAATCTAGAACCTATCGACCTCTTCCAAACTATAAACAATGCTAATCATTGGGTCACAGATTGATGGCCAAGAGCTCTTAAAGAATATGTACTAGTATATAGATAATAAAAACTAACATCATTTTAATCTTTGTCATAGCTAAACTAAACGTTAGATATTTTATTAATTTATTTATAAATATAATTTGTTCTTTAAACTACCTAATCTACCATAATATTTTATTTACAGGATAAAAAATCGGTTAAATAATCATAGTATACGTTTTACATATTCTCTCCGTAGACTTAGGTCAAATATTCGCTTCTGATAATTACAATACCATCAAACTGTGCCCATGTTACCATAGTAACTTGATATATAGTTTTTACCATTATATTGCGTTACCGTTAAAAGCTACTCTGCTTTGCTACAGTTACAAAAGATCGATTAATTATGTACGAGTAAATAGGTAAAATTAAATTGTCAATTTGACAGTTAACTTCAGAGTTCAGAACTTCAGAGCTTGGTTGTCGAAGTGAAAAGATAACCTCCTTCTTTCATTGTCAATTTCGACAAAAATGGTAGCGTATTTTTTGAGATCGTTAAATAAATCTAAATTAATCAAGAGTTTTTAACTAGAATATAGTGATTATTTTAGTTTAATGACTATGGTTTCGTGTAAATTTTAAAACAGTAATATTATTTTAAGGTATAGTGTTGAAATCATTTGTGTTTTAACTTCATGATTACAGACGAAGGGAACTTCAAGCTTCGGTAAGCGCCGAAATAAGACCCACACATTATGTAGAAGGTGTGGAAGATCATCATATCATATACAGAAATCTAAATGTGCTCAGTGTGGATACCCTGCAGCTAAATTGCGCTCTTGTAAGTAGTAAAAAAGTTTACTTTAAATTAATCTAACGTGTACTTACAAGGAGGTTAAGTTATATATACATTTCATTATCAATTTCGAGAACTGTTATAAATTTAATATCTAGATGTTATAACTCCTAAATACATTATGAATGTATATATAAATTTATATACATCTATAATATAATAGAAATGTAACTGGCCGTTGTCTGTACATTGACGATATATGATAGAATCATTATTGAGGGACTTTATTAACGTAATAGAACCCAGAACAAGTAGTTTTTGAATAGGTATCTGTCTTTGTGCGCGCTAATCTCCGAAAGGAAACGTCTTAACCGTTATTAATGCGGTTTGCACAATTGTATTGTGGTAAGATTCACTTAATATTAAGTGTTTAATTTATTTCAATCGGTTTAGTAAAAATAAAAAATTGGTATCAATATAAAAAATCGCATTTAATAGTCAATCTATAAAATATTGCTTCAAAATTAATCAAGAACCCTATAAAATTATTATAATCATACCCTATAAAATTATTTTGAATTAATATTTATATTTAGTGCACAATTTCATTTAGTATAAATTCCAATGTAAGTTGGTTTTGAATGTAAGAAATCATAGATTCACTGAAGGTCCCCAAAAATAATTTGATAAACAACTAGAAGTGGAGGACAAAAATAACAAGAATATGGGAGAAGCCATTGTCAAAAGCTACTTATAAACTTATTTCCAATCCTACAATGATTGAGGTGATATTTGTTTTTTTTAACAATATTACCTTGTATGTGTAGGTATAGAAACTGAAGTATCGCAGTTACTACATGATACTTTTCAAATTTCATGTACTGCTTACATACGCTTCTACATATAAGTGATTATCATAAAATAAAATATTTGTTATAGATGTTAAATAGTGTATACTTTATATCGTCTTTAGGGAAGCTAGAAATTATTTTATTTTTAATTTTACTATAATTTGTCTAGACAAATTTGTGTAGTCATATATCATTTAACAAGTAAAGAAGTGCCTTAAGGTGTCAATTTGGTATAATGAGTGCCAATGAGATAAATTGTAATAGTTGTTGAGGATTCTTGATCAAAAAAATTTAAATTATTTTGTTTAATATTTTCAGACCACTGGTCAGTCAAAGCTAAAAGGAGGAAGACCACAGGCACTGGTCGCATGCGTCACCTTAAAATTGTCAGGAGGCGTTTCCGCAATGGTTTCAAAGAGGGAAAACCTACACCCAAGAAAGCTGTAGCCTCCTCATAGACATTTAAATAATAAAAAGGTTTAAAAACAACTCTTATTTTCATTCGCACAAAGACATTATTTAATGTAATGCCAAAATAAAAAAACTAGATTTTTATAATTTTGTCTGTTGTCTTTAGGTTTTGCCTGTTAATTGTACAATTGTGTATGTTGTAAACAAAATTTAAGTATTCTCTTGTTTTATTTTTACAATATGAGAAAGCTAATTCCATTAAAGAAAAATATAAGAATATTAACTATTACCTTAAATCCAAAATGAATATTACCAGACACTGATATAAATAAAATTGTAGCATTAAATGATCCAAAAGTTATATTTATTGTCATAAAACATTAATCTTAATTATTTTTATCCTTGTCTACTTGACCATTCATCCCAACTGCCTAAAAATTTTTTGGACCTGTAAAAGAAACTGATTTAAATAAATACAATTGTTTGGAGTATTGTATTAATTAACTACCCAAAACAATATTTTATTTGCAGTGTCCTCTCCATATCGATATCATATATTTTATCTTTAATGTTGATGAAATTAAAAAGTAGCCATTATTAAAACTTGGACAAATTGTATTTGTTACTCAAAAAATCGGTCTAGTTTTATTTCAAACTAAACATTGAAAGGATTTTTGTGAAAACATGCTTTATTAAGATTGTTTAGAAATTCTATTTATTTTTTTGTACATATTTTTGATTTATGAATACCTAATAATAACTTACTTTGAGTACCCAAGAACCAATGCCATATCAGTGGCTTGAGTGGCCCTTTTTCCCGATTTGCAATAGAAAATAATGTTATCTGATTGTGTAGGCTTAGAATGATGGTAGTTTCTCTTGAATTCTTCTTCCGACATGCGTAATGCTTGCTGTAAGTCATTTACTGAAAACATTTTAAAATGTTAATGGACAATATTTGTTTAAATTATTTAAATTTCAAATACAGATGAAAAAGTAGTCTACTAAAGATTAATAAATAGTTACAACATGAAGAATTCATATGTTCTTAG
Organism: Hebomoia glaucippe; assembly: GCA_025727935.1. NCBI lineage: Eukaryota > Metazoa > Arthropoda > Insecta > Lepidoptera > Pieridae > Hebomoia > Hebomoia glaucippe. The sequence goes on along the minus strand of JAOSYY010000009.1, from coordinate 4,922,279 downwards.
AATATTGATGTATTTAGGGCCGTTATTTCAATCGTGACAAACGGTGCCTAACAACAAATATTTTTGGGTTAGAAAAAATGACGAAATAGAACACTAACTAGTATATTCTATAAAAGGTAACTAATTTTTAAAACCATACTTTTTTCTAAATAAAATTTGTACAATGGTCAAGATTATAGATTGAATTCAAGTTTTAGAGTATAAACCTAAGTGTAAATTAAAACTAGTAACTATAGGTAAAACTAAATAAATGATATTACATGGAATGTTGATACTCGACGGAATTTGGCCGGACGACTTAACTTCATCAGGATTCCGTACATCAACAATCACAGCTGCCTCTGGTTTATTGATGCTTTCTACTACATCTTCAAAAGTAGCTACCTGGTGATCTATTTTTTTAGCGTAACCCTTAGTGAAGTTATATCCTAAAGCTGTTGACTTCAGAGTTTCTGTATGGTCCGATTTGGTTATCACATTTGTGCCTAAAATAATATGTAGGATATGTAAGCACCAATAAGGCAATATTTTATTAAAACTGTGAAAGAACTATTAGAAGGAATAATTTTAGTCTGAAAAATATATTCTACAAGCACTTCGAGATTTAAAAATAAATACATATAAAATTTTGGTACTTATATGATGCAGAGTTCGCTTTCGCAATTGAGTAAAAGCCATAAAACGACGGAAACCCAACATTTTTATATTGTTAAACTAGTCACAGAAAATCTTTCAGTCTTCTATCACAATACACCACTGAACTAATTTTATCACATATAACAAATTTTTACACATATTTACGATATATTTGACATTGATACGATAGTGATAATTGATTTATTTATATTTTATATGGTCACCTATACCATAGAGTAAAGATAAAATAATTTTAAAGACTGGTCTCGTGAGCATTGCATATAGTTGGTATGCCTTGCCTTGTTACAATGGTGAGTGCGCAAAGAATCTTAGAATATATCTGAAATTAGAATTCCAATCGTTTCTCAATAGTAAATGATATTACAGTATATATAATGTTTACAGTTCTTGTCGGTCTCTTCATTCCACTGTATACACAAAACATGACGTAATCGCTATGATAGATCTGTTAAACATAACAACGATCGGACCATACGTTTGTATGGTGCTATTATAATAATATTTTTGTAAGCTTGCGCGTTTATATGCATACATATGCGATTATGTTCCAGCTTAAACAGTACATCCACTATCAAGAAATACCTAGTCATTAAAATATTTTACGAATCTTTCATCATACAAAAACTCGAACGAAACTTTAAAGTATATTTCAATGATTTAAGTTATATCCTATATTAATTTACATCGTGAAATATATATATATATATATATCTATTGAACCGAGCCTTCAAAAATTCATGTTTGGTAAAATATTTTCAGAGTTAAACTTAGATTACTAATTTATACAGAAATTATCGTTAAATAATCAACGTACCTAAAGTGATAACAAGGAGATATCAGTTATTTTCTGATAGCAATTTTATTGGAAAGAAGTAACGGATTTCATATAAAGTAGTTACGTTAAAATAATATTTCCTTGGATACACGGTGACGTGTGCGTAAGTTCAACATTTAAATTAAAATTATAATATTCCCTCTAATAATTTATTTACAATGTTTAAAAGTTATCATTTATAACTATAACCATAGAAAAAAATACTTATAAAAAACCAACGGTTCTATTTCCTTTGCATAACTTTAATTATTTAAACATTTTTTAGCAACGGTGGCTGAAAACTTCAACGAGTCCATTAAAATTTGATTTAAATTAATGGAGCTTGACTAATTTACTGATATCTTTATAATATAAGCTAATGTGTACGAAAGAATTTTGTACATTTTGTTTAAATAGCGAGGTCACTATTTATATCTATTATATATTTATATCCGCGTTGATTTTGTATACGTACATGATGATGATAGTATCTTATCTCCCGCGGTGATTTTATGTATTCATGACTGAAAACTATATTACTTGCCATAACATTTGCTGCATTCAAGTGAAACGTTCGTTAAAATCAATTCAGCTTTTCCGGATTATAGACGGAGCAAACAAAAGATTGACAAAAGTTAAAAGTACCGTCTATAATTTTATATGTATTTAGAAAAAAGCTATTATTGTGGTATTGCAAACATACAGTGTAATTATATCTATATTTATACTTATAGACATGAAATTTTTGCAGTAATCATTCTATGCAGATGAATTTAATTAAATAATTAAACGAAATTATAATTTTTAATATAAAATAATGATACAATTAAGTTTACTTATGTGAAGCGTATCAAATAAGAAGCACCATACCATAATGAATAATAATGAAGCAATACAAACATACACCATTTTATTCAGGTATTTATTTCTATTGAATTAATATAAATACTAATATAAAATAGATAAATTCTTAACTCTTATTCACGTCTAAAAGTCCAGTTTGAAGAGTAAATCCTCCATGACTATATTATGTTGTAATTTTTAAGAATACCCTCACTAAACTGTTGAATAAGGAAATAAGCGAGTATGTAAACATTACTCAAGATGGTGTTTATTGTCGCAAATGGACCGTTGAGCAGGACGGTCCTTGAGACGACGGTATGCTCTTAATTTGAAAGACAACAAGTTTTTTACAATATATTATTAGTATTATTGTTTCTTGAAATCCTTTTCTAAGTTCACGATGGAATATATCTTGATTACTAACTTATTAATAATTTAAATGCCTATTTATACTTATACATATACTTTAATTATTAGTTTAAAGTGCAGTATTAATTACTCATTAATAATATACTTAATTAATTTTGCAGGTTATAAACGTTTACTGCTTGTACTCATAGTGTCTACGTTGTTATTTTGTTGGTGGAATACAGTAATTTTCGTAAACACTTCGAAAGAATTGTCTATATACAAACGAAACCTCAACCATCTAAGAAATAACCGTAATTTAAAACAGTACCTTCAAGGAATGTAAGTTTATATAACTTTCTATGTATAATATTAAATGTAATAATTGCGTAATAATATCTGTATGTAAAATCTTTTAGGAAACTTCTTCTAGAGCCAACAAAATCACCATGTCAAGATACAATGCTTTCAATCTTGGTTACTGTTACATCGACTCCATTTCACGTGAAACAGCGAGAAGCAATCAGAAAAACTTGGGCTACACGTTTGCCTACTTTATTTATAATAGGGCTTAACGGACCTCATGAGTTAGAGAACTTGGTATGTTTAAATTAGTTACACCACATATCGTTAAAGCATATATTTGTGATAATTAGGATGATTATAATGCTGATTTCGAGTCATATTAAAAACGGTATTTTATAGGTGGACCAGCAACGTGATGATCTAGTAGTATATGAATTTCAAGAACATTATCAGAATCTCACGTTAAAAACAGCACTAATGTTAAAATGGGCATCAGAGAAATGTTCATCTGTACAATTTTTACTGAAGACTGACGATGATATTTTATTAAACCCTTGGCAATTGGAAAAAATCGTCCAAAAGAATGAAGGAGAAGATCTCATTGGTAATAATAGATTATTATCTATTTAATAGTCTTATCTATAAGTAGATGTTGCTACTAGATAATAAATAGATCACAAGTGCATAGATGCATTGTTATAGCGAAATATACTCATAAGTTCAATTAAACTAATTGAACAAAAATTTAACTAACAAAAATCTTTGAAATTAACAAAATAGAAATTTAATTCTACCCGTTCAGAGTTAATCGTATGTAACAAACACAAACCTTGTAAAATTGTATGGTTTCATAATATGTTACAGGTTATAAAAATGTTAATGCAAAATTGTATCGACAAGAAGACAGCAAATGGTTCTTACCTCGGTGGTTATATTCAGATGACATTGTACCAGAATACCTCTCTGGGAACGCTTATATGATCAATGGCATGTAACATGTTTATATAATTAATTATACATAATTATTAATATTAATATTGATTATACATAATATGGTTTTTTGTCTACTATATAGATGATATTAGGTATGGTTTAAAAATAACTTAAAAATTTAAAACATAGAGGAATTTCTTTTATTTTAGCCCAAATAGTGTAACATGTAAAGAGTAATCTATATTAAAATTTATAATAATGTTTTCTTTAAACAATCAATAAGTCATTTTCACTTTAAATAAATATAGAAATTCAAGAACTCTCAATATTTGACCACTGAGAATCGTTTAAACTTTTTTAACAAATTTTATATTTTTAGGAAGACATCTCAAATCAATTTTGGAAGCAGCATTTGAAGTACCTTTAATTAACATGGAAGATATATATTTTACATATTTAGTAGCAAAAAGGAGACTAGGGTTAAAATTATATCATGATGACCGTTTATATGGATTCAAACCTTGGTTGCCATTTGCGAGTTCTTATTGGAAATTAGCCTCGGTTCATAGTTTGACACCAGAAGAAATGATACAAAGATGGTCTGAATTAACATCATTAAGCAAGCGTAACAATAAAGAATAAATTAAAATAGTTTATATGTATATATGAAAATAGGTTTTTAGAAAAAAATAAAATTGTTAATTATTATTTCTATATAACTTAGACATTATAAATATTATTAAGTGCTTAAATTTCAATTTTTTTTATACGTAGTTATAATGAGGGAAGTTGTTTATGATATATAAGAATATACTTTTTGCAAGTTATTATGCAGTTTGTTTTAAGTAAAAATAAATTAGGATAAGATGCGGGCTGGCTTGTAGTTTGCGGGGAAGAGCCCGCATCAGTAAAGTAATAATAAAAAAAGTACTTCTATAATTTTATTAGTTGTGGTGTACCCTTCTTAAATGTACCGGTAACTCTATAAACAAGTTTGAATGGATACCAATTCGAATCGTTGTACAAAAATGTATATTACATTCCAAATATATTGTCAAACAAGGAAGACATTATCAAACACCGATACATCTCAAATAATATATAATAATGACATTGTATTAAACAGGTGCTACACAGAAGTAACGAAGTTTTAGTTTTTATTTGTGGAAAATAAAGAATAAATGCTTAGAAAATATTATGTATAGGTATATCCCTTCACCTATCTATAATTTTATAACATCCAGCACATTAATGACGCGGAATGCGCTGTTCGAAAAAGACAGCGGCAACATTCACTGTTCACGATTGCCGCCTCAGTCACTCGTGAGTCAGGTCATTGAATGTACGCATAGTTTGCTTTCCGACTGTAACCTCGTAAATACTTTGATAATGTGCTACCTTCAACTATAGTGTGCAATAATCTTATCCGATATCACCATTGCTTGATAAGTTATCGTAAAGAATGACGCGTTGATAGGAACATTAAAAGTTTTCAAAGGCTATGCGATATTTATAGTGATTAAAATTTTACAGTGCGCGGGTGTAATGTGTGAGTTTTGAACTTGATACCAAAGAAACCTTATTTTTACCGTTACTTGGAGTAGCCCGTAAGCCATGTCGTTGTTTAAGAAGAGAAATTCTAAGTACACTTCTCCACCTGTGCCGCCCCCTCCAGTGGAAGACGTAAACAATCAGTCTAACGGTGTTGATAACAACAATGGTGCTCAAAAGTCACAGTTAGTGTTTCATTGCCAGCAGGCGCAAGGAAGTCCTTTAGGTCTAATCTCGGGATTTTCTAATGTAAAGGAGTTGTACCAGAAAATAGCAGAATGTTACGACTTCCCTCCCGAAGATGTAAGTTATTCAGAATTTGAATGATTACATATTCTGAAATACCGTCATTAGCATTATAATGAATCATACGTGAGTGATATTGTATAGAAGTATGAAAGCATTTATATTATATCTGTAACTTTTCATAGATTCCATTGGGCAGTTACACTGTTTGCTTAGATTAGAAATTGAACAAATTATTAATCTAGATTATTAGTAATAACATCCGTTTAATTATAGTTTAATTAATGCTTAAATGGTTTTAATGTCAATCTATAATGCTTTTATGCTTTACTATTAGCTAATGATTCATTTCTTCCTTGTTAGTGTGTAATTAGTAATGCGATATATATTTTACAATTATTGTATTATAAATACTAAAATCAACTATCAGTTAAAGCTGTTACAATCAAAGAAAAAGCGAATGTTTCCAAAGTGTATATTATAAGTGCAACTATGATCAAACATTTGATCCCATTCCCGTGCATTTAATTTAGGTTTACGGCTATTCCCGATATAAATATCACAAAAGACAAGATTTATCATTTTTTCATTCTATTTTGAAGATTTTATGTAGATAGCTGGCACTTAAATGTTTGTTACATGTTTCAATATTGATAAGATTGTTTAGACTTTTTATAAATTAAGACGATTAGAATAAAACATTACTAATAATTTATTAGTACTAAAGTACTTAATAAATCTAAGATTAGAAATTATTACCGAGGCAGACTATACAGACACTTATATCATAGGTATTTATTTCTTCGTAATTAATTATTTTATAATTTTGGATTAACCAACAAAACGATTCATTCATTCAATAGTGCCGTTTTACTTTGAGCATCTCAAAATCTTGTCATAAATCAAAACAAGAAGAAAACATACTTGACAGTGACAAAATCGAGTCTAATCTGTCACATATAACAATAAATACACTAAAATTTACACATACATACTACGGTTTCTCAAAACAATAACAAAAATATTGCAAAAAGTTCATACTAATCACAATAAAAACAATAGCTTTATCTATGTGAAATAATTCTTATTCGTCACACGAACGAAATAGAAAGAATGTAATATTACGGTGCTTCTCATTAAATAAGGAAGTTATATAACACTTTACTCGTTTCAACGTTGCATGAATAATTATTTCACTAGATTCATTAATTTTTTTCCAGATGTTTGATATAAAAAAAAGTTAAATCATTTATAGTAATATTTCAGTTAAGGCAGCTAGGAATTATTATTGCTACTTAAGGTCTATCAAACAGTTACTAGTACTGTACATAAATACTGATTAATATTTTTTTTTTTAATTTAATAAAAGTACCTCTATCGAAACTATAGGAGCCGTATCAAATACAAATAATTTAACTCAATATTCTTTGACGTTGCGATTTTCATCCACTGTTAATTTTGCATGAATTAAAAATAATTCAAACATTATTAAATCGTTACTTTATTAAATTTTATATATCGGTTCTAATTAATTTTTACAAGGATTTTAGTTTTCTTGCTGTCAAATGTGATGATCAGTAAACAAAAATAAACCTAGTACGTAAAAAAGGATTCGGTGTGAATGATATAGTGACCAATGACAGGACGAATATAGTCCGTGTAGAATAAGTCAATAAAAACCTTGAGTACTGAGATGATGGGCGATAGTGGAAAATAGAAATATAGATCTTCGTTTTGACTCTTTCTTATACTTAGAGTTTCAATAGACTTATGATTAAGATACTCCAAAAATTTCTTAAGTCATTTTTAAAGTTACATTATGCGTATGGTATAACGTTTTTAGATTGTTTTCTGAGTTTGGCTTCAGACCGGAAGTATTTCCATGACGTAATGTAGTATTTTC